>JABMCL010000875.1:155000-162500 GCA_018857735.1 Alviniconcha marisindica
GAAATAATGAACTGTTTTCCGAACCCCTCGTGTAAGTTCTAACAATGGATAAGGCATTGGGGTTGGGGGTGGGGGGAGGAGGAGGGGGGAGGAGAAGGAGGGGGGGGGGGAGTTTACATCATGTGTATCCATTAAAACTGTTCAGGACAAGCCCAGGAGCTCTAGACTTTCACGGCAGCACATTTTCTGTCTATTCAAAGATCAATGTTTGCTGAGCTAAGACCAGTACTTTGTCCCTGAATGCCTCGGACTTTGACGACGAAGAACAAACCTCGTATGAGGAACAGACGAATAAAGAAAGAAAAGAAGAAAGAAAGCCCCAAGCGGCAAAGTGACGTCTGTGGACTCAATACCTTGGCAACAAAACGCCTCGCGACCAGTAGCCACCTATAGGTCCAGCGTTGACCTCGCTACCAACCTCTCAAAGCCGCTCTATTGTGGACTAATAGCGGTTCGTGACCAGCCATATCGGAATCCAGGAATGAGATGGACGCTGCGAGCCCAAGAAGGTATCGCTTGGTGCCTATTGTTCAGGATGAAGACGGACAAACAAAAGCGCCGACAGATAATCCCCGCGACACCTACTATGCAGTGTGAATTCCACCCGACCAAAGTTCTTTTCACTGAAGTAGTCGGTAAATTTGCTACAACGTGAGAGATGGCATTCCGGATAAAGCATTTGACGTCACTGACAGACGCGGAAGGGTCCCGGGTGGTACGTGCGTGCATTGTTATCTCTTTGTCAGTCAGACGGGTACTAAGTGGGTGTTGAATCTGTCTGACGGGGTTGCTTGTAGATCTCACCACAGTCGTCTGGACACTCGCAGCACGAAGCAATCCCCCTTCCCCCCCCCCCCCCCCCCCCCCCCCCAACCCCCCTCCCTCCACCCCCTACCACCCACACCCCCCTCCAGCGCACGATATGCCTGGGGTTTTTGGGTGTTTTTTTAATGCTTAGAAGAATCAACACACAAGGGAGTTAATTAGCGCTCGAAAGACGTCACACAAACCCAACAACAAAGACCTGAGTCGCCTACGGTAATTCTCACCTGGCGTGCGAGGTACATAAACTCCACCAAAGGTAATCCTCAAAGATTATGCTTGGAAGGTTTGATTGCGTATTAACTGCGTATTAAATACAAGGTACATAAACTCCACCGGAGGTACATCCTCAAAGATTATGCTTAGAAGGTTTGACCGCGTATTAACTGCGTATTAAATACAAGGTACATAAACTCCACCGGAGGTACATCCTCAAAGATTATGCTTAGAAGGTTTGACCGCGTATTAACTGCGTATTAAATACAAGGTACATAAACTCCACCAAAGGTACACCCTCAAAGATTATGCTTAGAAGGTTTGACCGCGTATTAACTGCGTATTAAATACAAGGTACATAAACTCCACCGGAGGTACATCCTCAAAGATTATGCTTAGAAGGTTTGACCGCGTATTAACTGCGTATTAAATACAAGGTGCATAAACTCCACCAAAGGTACATCCTCAAAGATTATGCTTAGAAGGTTTGACTGCGTATTAATTTTGTTTCGTTAATTAAAACTTCAAATCATCGGTTCATCGAGACTCCTGTGTGCATGTGCTGTAAAGCCCTGCTCTTGTAAGCTGTCGACATTCATGAAAATCTGAAATAAACTTCACTGTCAACGTTTTGAAACACGATAAAAACACTCAAAGGGGTTAAGAATGTTAAAATTCGATTGTCATGTCGTCATTTAGTTTAGTTAATTAAAACTTCAAATCATCGGTTCATCGAGACTCCTGTGTGCATGTGCTGTAAAGCCCTGCTCTTGTAAGCTGTCGACATTCATGAAAATCTTAAATAAACTTCACTGTCAACGTTTTGAAACACGATAAAAACACTCAAAGGGGTTAAGAATGTTAAAATTCGATTGTCATGTCGTCATTTAGTTTTGGAGTGTCAAAACACAGTAAAAACTGTATGCCCGTTAAACATAAGGTTACTTGAGCCACACAAAGGGATTTGCTGTCGTGTACGTTTCACTTGAAATGACGAGTTGTACATGTTCCAGTCGAACACATTTGATGCTGTACGTACGTACCTCATCCTATCAATCGGCAGGGACTCGTGGCAGTATTATAATTCTATGAGTGGACACATTTTCCAAACCAGTGTATAGACATTGACCGCAATAAGCAATGACTTGCTGATTGTCTGGCAATCAAAAAAAAAATCTGAAACGAGGTTGATAGCTAGCGTTCTAAGACAAGACCCAAACACGCAAACGGTTAAAAAGAACGCTAATCTTAATTGGACAAAAAAATAGTTTTTGAATGCCCCATTAAAATTAGCGTTTTTGTTTGTTGTTTGTTTGTTTGTTTGTTTGTTTGTTTGTTTGTTTGTTTGTTGTTCTTTTTGTTGCTGTTGTTGTTGTTAATGTTTTCAGTTTGTGTGTTTGGAACTTGTGTGACTGATTGTTTGGCTGACTTGACGACTGGTAACCGATTGGGTAGATGGTTGACTGCCAAGCTGACAGAAGGACTGACAACATTACTAGACCATTCGGTTAGTTATTTGCTTTTTTAACCCCCACCCCCTCCTCCCGTTTTGTTGCTATTGTTTTGTTTTTTGTTTTGTTTGTTTTTTGTTGCATTTTGGTCTTTGTTGGTTTTGTTGCCTCTGACGTTTTGACAACAAATTGCCATCTTGCCATCGTAAATGTCTGTGTGATTATCATTTTATCTATAGGTAACACTCAAATAAGCATATTGCTTTTGTGTTTCCTGTACTTATTTGTTGAGCTTATGATTACGATGAATGAATAAAATTTTGTTTAAACCAAGGACTGAAAAACTCAATTAACAAACAGATCAATAAATGAATTGCGTGTTACACTGATTAAGTAACGGACTTTATAACGTAGAGTGACCAATCCGACTGGAGCAGATAAAGTCATCAAAGCCGAACGAGGGAGGTTTCAGAGTTCAGGAGCTGTGTGAGAGTCGAGGTGACCGTCCTGGGCTTTCCGTCCTAATGAGCCTCACGGTTTCTGTGGACGTAAAGCAACACTGAACCATGGTTAGACATTGGTCACAGTTTGTCCCTAATATGTCAACCGACATCCGAGGACATGAAGCTCTACATCATCATCATCATCATCATCATCATCATCGAGGGAGGTCTGGCTGCTTTGACAGTGTAACGAAGTAGAACAGATCTAGGGAATGCGCTCACCTATACGACGAAACACAAGGACTAAAGAAACACAAGCGTTTTCGACAGAAAGTCTTCGTCAGGTGTAAGAAGATAGACAGATAATAATAAAAGAAGAAGGAAGCAAAGAAGAAGAAAGACATGGAATTGCCTATCTTCTAAAGTTACTCTAACAGTGTAACGAAGACCCAGGAATACAAACTGGGCGTAGAAAGTACACAAGATAAAACATGCAGATAAAGCACGAATGGAATTGTTACTTGGAATTTTTCTTCTTCTTCTTTTTCCCCCCCAGTCCTTATCTTTCAAGTCAAAGGTCAGTCCTTCGCGAAATACAGATTATATATATTTAAAGTCGAAGTTCCTGAAACATATTTTATTTCTGTCTGAGACGTTTAACCGCGGGAACGAAAGTCTTCACAATGCGAGGTTATCTCGGTATCTTGCTGTTCTGTGTACTGATGCCGTCGACGGCATTAAAGCAAGCCGGCCAAGATAAGGCTATTGTGAGCAGACTGGACAGACTTGAACTGCTGCTGTCCAGGCAGCAGCGAGAATTCAAACAGGAACGGCTGGAATGGATGGCAGAAGAGAAAACTCTCACAGAGCAGATGGAAACCTTGCGAGAAAAGGTGGCCACTTTCAGCACAGAGAATGAAGAGTTAAAGAGCGACATCGAATTCCTGAGACAAGAGCAAAGAGCGCTGGTGGAGGAAAATCAAAATTGGAAAGACGACGTCAGGGTCCTTCACAGTAAGTTAGATCTCATGATGCGTGAGCGACAGACTTTCAAAGACGACGTCAAACAGACCACCGTGACGACCAAAGATGAACACAATCTGTCCATGAAGGAGTCTGATAGTCACGAACAAGCTGAATCACAAACACTGAAGAAGAAGAAGAAGAAGTCGAAAGAGGCGCAGTCTCCGGCAAGTCAGCACCGTTCTCACAACGTGTCGCAACGTTCCGATGACCAAGATCCTCTGGAAGCAGTGGTCAGTCAGCTGACGCAGCAGCTCACGCGGGTGATGGCGGACGTGCAGACGTTGAAGACCGACAACGTGCAGCAGGACCACGGCATCCAGGAGTCACGAGGCTCGACCTTCGTACGCTGGGGCAGTTCCACATGCCCCTCGTCATCCCAACTCGTCTACTCCGGGGTTCTAGGGGGATCTGACACGAACGCGTACACAGGTGTGATTTTCCTCTCTCTCTCTCTCTCTCTCTCTCTCTCTCTCTCTCTCTCTCTCTCTCTCTCTCTCTCTCTCTCTCTCTCTCTCTCTCTCTCTCTCTCTCTCTCTTGACACGATGTTCCGAGCTGTCCTGCTTCACTTTGTGTATGTGTGTGTGTGTGTGTGTGTGTGTGTGTGTGTGTGTGTGTGTGTGTGTGTGGTGTGGTGTGTGCGTGCGTGCGTGCGTGCGTGTGGTGTGTGTGTTGTGTGTGTGTGTGTGTGTGTGTGTGTGTGTGTGTGTGTGTGTGTGTGTGTGTATGTGTGGTTCATGGCTCAAAGCACCAGTAACAAACCAACTTGTGTGTGTGTGTGTGTGTGTGTGTGTGTGTGTGTGTGTGTGTGTGTGTGTGTGTGTGTGTGTCATTTGTGTGTGTGTTTGTGTGCGCGCGCGCGCGCGTGCGTGCGTGCGTGCGTGCGTGCGTGTGTTTTGTTGGTGTTGTTGTTGTTTTGGTTCACTGGGCCCAAAGCACCAACTAACAAACCAACTTACATTTTTGTATTTCCGTTCATAATGTTAATACACGCTGTCAATGTCAAGTTCAGTAATGTAAATCAGTGATGGATGAATAACAGAAATAGTGCGCACTACATCATCTTCACTTTCCTCACACAACAGACTTCCTGACATAATGGAGTTCTCAGTTTTTGTTTCGTTGTGTCTTGTACAGGTTCTGAAGTGAGCCGGTTTGGCCTAGCGGTAAGGCGTTAGGCTGGTAAGCGGAAGGACCTCGGTTCGATACCGCTTCGGCTCTCCTTTCTCTTAAAAGAGGTTGTGGTTTGTGGACAGTCTTATGACTTTGTCCATCACTTCCTACTGAAACATTAAAATGGCTCCACGCTCCCATCTTAAGCAGAAGTCATTTGGTGGTGACAGTGTAGCGATAAAATTAATCTCCCTCTCCCCCCCCCCCCCCCCCCCCCCCCCCTTCTCCCCGTCCCTAATAAGTCGTACGGTTTCTGTGGACTTTAAGCACCATGTTTACGTACAGGTTCTGCGCCTAATCGTCTGTGCCTTTCCAATGCACCCGTGTTCACCAAGTCAGCGCCTGCCGACGAGAACCAAGCTCTTGTCTACGGAGGAGAGTACGAAACACAGGATGTCCATGACAACCAGGACCCGCTGTGCGCCGTGTGTAGGTCCCCTCGAGCCACCAGCATCATGGTGCCAGGAACCAACGTGTGTCCGTCGGAATGGACGCTGGAGTATGCTGGGTACATCATGGCCAGTCGTGACAACCACGTTGCTGGGTCGGAATTCGTCTGTGTCGACCCAGAGATGGAAGCTCGTCCTGGAAGTGATGCTAACATCCCTGCCAATGAACTGTGGTATTCTGCAACTGTGTGTGGCAGTCTGCCGTGTCCGCCTTACGTGAGTGGGAAGGTGCTGCTTTGTGCCGTGTGTTCCAAATAGCGCGAAAGTGTGTCTGTAGGCCTATACCTCCCTGATTCTAGGTGTGCATTCGTTCTTCCCTTCCTGTTTTATTGTGGATCAGTAAATGACGGAGAGAAATTTAACCTGTGTGGCATATGTTTTTGTTGTGGTGGTGGTGTTGTTGTCCATAGTTTTAGTATGTCGTTCCTTCTTCTTCTGCTTTTTGTTGTCGTTGCTGTTGTTGTTGTTGTATGTTTTTGTGTTTTTTGTTTGTTTGTTTTTGTTTGAACGCGCGCGTGTGTGTATGTGTGTGTGTGTCTGTGTATGAGTGAATGTGTGCGTGTATGTGTGTGTGTGTGTGTGTGTGTGTGTGTGTGTGTGTGTGCGCGCGCGCGCGCGCGTGTGGGTGCATGCGTGTGTATGTGTGTGTGTGTGTGTGTGTGTGTGTGTGTGTGTGTGTGTGTGTGTGTGTGTGAGAGAGAGAGAGAGAGAGAGAGAGAGAGAGAGAGAGAGAGAGAGAGAGAGAGTGCTGTGTGTGTGTGCGTGAGTGCGTGTGTGTGTGTGCGTGCGTGCGTGCGTGCGCGCGCGGGTGTGTGTGTGTGTGTGTGTGTGTGTGTGTGTGTGTGTGTGTGTGTGTGTGTGTGTGTGTCTTCCTCGGTGTTGCTGTTGTTGTCAAACTGATACCATTCTGATACAAGCTCTTCCGGTTGCTTTGGCCGTTCCTTACAAGTCGATGTTTCTGAGTGACGATCAACAAAGCGACACACTGTCGAGAAAGACCGACAAGACAGAAAGATTCAGAGATTATGTGAGCAGACCTAGCAATGGCGTGCTGCCCGATACAGCCACTTCGGAAACAGCTAAGCGATACATTGTCACAAATTGACAAAAGACAGAGACCGACAGAGATCAAGAGAGAGAGAAAGGTGGGGGGAGGGGGGGGGGGCAGAGAGAGAGAGAGAAATGGGGGTGGGGGGCAGATGTGGTCAGACCTAACTCGTGTCCTCAGAAACAGCTAAGCGACACATTGTCACAAGTTCACAAAAGACAGAGACAAAGATCAGGAAAGAGAGAGAGGGAGAGAGAAAAAGGAGTGTGTGTGTGTGTGTGTGTGTGTGTGTGTGTGTGGAGGGGGGGCAGACCTAACTCCTGTCAGCTAAATGACACATCTCCAGAAACAGCCAGACAACACATGGTTACAAGATAACAAGAGAGATAGACAGACAGACAGACAGACAGACAGACAGAGCAGAGACAGAGACAGAGCAGAGATGTAAACAGAGACAGAGAGACAAAGACAGAGCAGAGACAGAGAGACAGAGCAGAGACAGACAGACAGACAGACAGACATACAGACAGACAGACAGACAGACAGACAGACAGACAGAGCATAGACAGAGACAGAGAGACAAAGACAGAGCAGAGACAGAGAGACAGAGCGGAGACAAACAGACAGACAGATGGGTGGAGAGATGTGGCCAGAGCTAGCTCATATACGTCAGCCGAATGCCACAGCCTCAGAAACAGCCGAACGTCACATCGCTGAGAAGGACCAAGACGAACACTGAAAAAGACCCAGGTGTGTGTTCACCTGGCTCATGTCAAAGACCAAGACGGACACTGAGAAAGACCCAGATGTGAGTTCACCTAGCTCATGTCAGCAGAAGGCCACATCACTAGAAACAGCCAAGAGACACATCGTT
>JABMCL010000875.1:167500-170000 GCA_018857735.1 Alviniconcha marisindica
CTTTCTTTCTTTTTCTCTCTGTTGTTGGTGCTGCCGTCAGAAAGACGAATCCGCCATCTTTTCCTCTTCACTTTCTTTCTTTTTCTCTCTGTTGTTGCTGTTGCTGTCAGAAAGCTGAACCTGCCATCTTTTTCTCTTCAGTTTCTTTCTTTTTCTCTCTGTTGTTGCTGTTGCCGTCAGAAAGCTGAACCTGCCATCTTTTCTTTCTTCTTTTTGTTTCTCTATTGCTTTTGTTGCTTATGAGAGAGAGAGAGAGAGAGAGAGAGAGAGAGAGAGAGAGAGAGAGAGAGAGAGATGGGGCGTGGGGCGCGGGGCGGAGGGCGTGGAGGGTGTGGGGCGTGGAGGAAGGGGGGGGGACCGCAATGATGTTGATCTATTTTGCACCGTATTTTCCTCCTCTTCTTCTTACTTTTCCGAGAGAGTGTAGCATTATAAATGCCATACATTACACCTCAATGGGGCCTTTCGGGCGTGACCATTAACTGTACGGTGAGCAGCTCGCGCGGCACCAGCAATTGGATCATTCTGACGCAGTGTGAATGCGTACATCTTAACTGTGCCTACCTTTCACGTGCCCTGGGTGTCGTGCCCATTTCATCGTCGGCTGTCCGTGTACTTACGTTGCTGTTGACGTTTTTGAATGTTGCTGTTGTTGTTGTTGTTACTCTTCTTCTTCTTCTTCTTCTTCTTCTTCTTCTTCTTCTTCTTCTTCTTCTTCTTCTTCTTCCCTTTTTCTTCTTCTTCTTCTTCTTCTTCTTCTTCTTCTTCTTCTTCTTCTTCTTCTTCTTCTTCTTCTTATGTATTATATTAAAAAATGTTTTGTTGTTAATGTTATCAGTAGTAGTAGTAGCAGCAGTACTGTCTAATTCATATATATACGGTTTCATTTCTTTTCATTTTCATTCTTCTTCTTTCACTTCTGTTTCGTTGACCTAGCCCTCCCCATCTCTGTCTCTGCAGTGTGTATTTATTACGATTATGATGATTATCATCATCGTCATCACCATCGTTGTTGTTGTTAGTGCTGGCAGAAGTAGTAGTTGTTGTCATATAATCTTCATTTCATTCCATCTCTCATTCTTCTTCTTTCACTTATGCTTCGTTGAGATAGCACCCCCCCACCCCCTCCCCCACCCCCCACATCCAGCTCCCCCCCCCCCCACCTCCCATCTCCCCACCCCCACCCCCATCTCCCCGCTCTCTCACTCTCAGTCTCTACACGCAGGGTTTTGGCAAAAAGCAGAGGCGTGGGGCGTGGGGCGTGGGGGTGGGGGTGGGGCGTGGAGGGTGGGGCGTGGGGCGTGGGGGTGGGGGTGGGGCGGGGGCGCGGGGCGGGGGCGTGGGGGGGGGGGGGCGTGGGGCGTGGAGGATGGGGCGTGGGGCGCGGGGCGGAGGGCGTGGAGGGTGTGGGGCGTGGAGGAAAGGGGGGGGGGGGGGGCCCCCAATGATGTTGATCTATTTTGCACCCTATTTTCCTCCTCTTCTTCTTACTTTTCCGAGAGAGTGTAGCATTATAAATGCCATACATTACACCTCAATGGGGCCTTTCGGGCGTGACCATTAACTGTACGGTGAGCAGCTCGCGCGGCACCAGCAATTGGATCATTCTGACGCAGTGTGAATGCGTACATCTTAACTGTGCCTACCTTTCACGTGCCCTGGGTGTCGTGCCCATTTCATCGTCGGCTGTCCGTGTACTTATGTTGCTGTTGACGTTTTTGAATGTTGCTGTTGTTGTTGTTGTTACTCTTTTCTTCTTCTTCTTTTCTTCTTTTTTTCTTACTTCTTCTTCTTCTTCTCCTCCTTCTTCTTCTTCTTCTTCTTCTTCTTCTTCTTCTTCTTCTTCTTCTTCTTCTTCTTCTTCTTCTTCTTCTTCTTATTATTATTATTTAAAAAACATAGTAGTAGTAGTAGTGTTAATGTTATCAGTAGTAGTAGTAGCAGCAGTACTGTCTAATTCATATATATACGGTTTCATTTCTTTTCATTTTCATTCTTCTTCTTTCACTTCTGTTTCGTTGACCTAGCCCTCCCCATCTCTGTCTCTGCAGTGTGTATTTATTACGATTATGATGATTATCATCATCGTCATCACCATCGTTGTTGTTGTTAGTGCTGGCAGAAGTAGTAGTTGTTGTCATATAATCTTCATTTCATTCCATCTCTCATTCTTCTTCTTTCACTTATGCTTCGTTGAGATAGCACCCCCCCACCCCCTCCCCCACCCCCCACATCCAGCTCCCCCCCCCCCCACCTCCCATCTCCCCACCCCCACCCCCATCTCCCCGCTCTCTCACTCTCAGTCTCTACACGCAGGGTCTATGGCAGAGAAGCAGAGGCGATGGGGCGTGGGGCGTGGGGCGTGGAGGGTGGGGCGTGGAGGGTGGGGCGTGGGGCGTGGAGGGTGGGGCGTGGGGCGCGGGGCGCGGGGCGTGGGGCGTGGAGGGTGGGGCGTGGGGCGTGGAGGATGGGGCGTGGGGCGCGGGGCGGAGGGCGTGGA
>JABMCL010000875.1:175000-185000 GCA_018857735.1 Alviniconcha marisindica
GACAGAGACACAGAAACAGAGAGAGACGGGTAGTGCGGTTGGATGAGGGGGGAGGGGGGGGGGGTAGATGGAGAGAGAAGGAGAGAGAAGGGGTGAGGGTGTGATGGAACTAAAACGAAATAAAAGTGTATGAGAGACAGATAGAAGGACAGACAGACAAAGGAGAGGGTCAAAAGGGGAGAGAGAGAGAGGGAGAGAGGGAGAGGCAGAGACAGAGAGAGAAACGATGGGGGGGAACTCAGAACTCAGAACTCAGAACTTTATTACTCAAGGATTAAGATTTTTAGGCAGTTGCCTATTCTTACAATCTGTCCCTGCTAATCTACATGCCAATAGGCTACACATAAAACAATAGTAACAACATTGACTACCGGAGTAATGATGAAAAAGATGATAGCGTCGAGGGGGTGGGAGGAAAAAAAGAAGAAGAAGAAGAAGAGAGAGATGATAATTCTAAAATCAGAGCCAAAACCCAACGACAGGAGAAGAAGAAAAAAATGATGAAAAATATGGTTCATTGAGGAAGAGAGAGAGGAAGAGAGAGAGGAAGGGAGAGGGAAACGCTACTCCCACCAGAATAATTTTGTTTTAAGATGGGAAGCAATAGTCGCGTGTGTGTACATTGTTATAATATATTGCTTTTTTATTTGAGCGGTTTTCAGCTCCATGTTTGATTGAATTGTTGATGTCTTATTATAAAATGTACTGAATGATTTATGTAAATGATGAGCCAGAAGGCAAATTTCTCTAAAAAGGGGCAATAAAGTTGTATTTAATGTATATTTAATGCTTCATTAATTGTTCCGGATCAGACACAAGAAATAAAGAGTGTTTATTACAGTAAATCACAACCTCCGAAGAAAAAGACGAGCGGAAGTGGATTTGAACCCATGTCCATCTCTTTACCAGCCGAGCGCCATAAACAGATTACACACCATCAGCGACTACAGGCCTGCTGTGCTTTTATCATTGTCACAGTTAGTTACATCTCAGCCAATTTAAACTTCCCCTCTTCTTGTGCTTCGACGGAAAAATGAACAGGCATTTACCTGATCAAACTTAAAAAAGAACGCGTGGCACAAGACATTCGAAAATGTTCAGTGAAAACATTTTATAATCAACCAGAGACTGTACTTCGAACGCAACACCTCTTCCGTCAATCAATGCACGAACGTGTGGCATACCATGCTACATAACATCATTATTTTGCTTGTAACACATGCTACATGGTGTCGTACGCATACTACCGTGAACTTGCAAGATTTACAAATACTCGCTAAACTAGCCACTTCTTGCTATACCTACCTACCAACCACAGGAAATTACTTGTATATCAGGCATCCCCGTCGATCAGGGTGTTGTCCATAAACTTGGAGGATTTACACATACTCGCTAAACTAATCGCTTGTTACTACGCCTACCTACCAACCGCAGGAAAATAGTTGTATATCACGCATCCTCGTGGAGCACGGCCTTAAGGTGTTGTCCATAAACATGCAGGATACACACAGATATGCACTTGCAGGATATACACCTACCTACCTGCAGACCACAGAAAAAATTACTTGTGTATCAGGCATCCCCGTCGACCACGGTGTTGTCCATAAACTTGCAGGATTTACACATTCTCGCTAAACTAGCCACTTGTTACTTACTACTACCTACCTACCTACCGACCACAGGAAGTCATTTGTATATCACGCATCCCCTGTGCTGCATTCCTGGACGACAGAGCGCGGCACACGGGTCATTATTTGGCCATCGTGTCCACGTCCATCGCCGCACCAGACGCTGCTGGAGGCCCAGTGCTGAGATGTCCGCCCGGCTCCTGGACTTCGCTCGTCTCCGGTCGGTATCACTGGATGGCGGTCACCGCAACAACTGGAGACTCGTAGCTGCAAAGTGTTATTGCTGGCAAACCGGAAGGTGGCTACGTCGCCGGAAAGTTGATTTTGTAGCAGCAGTTATACAACATAGCCTGTGAATCTCGATCTGTGGAGTGGTTTTTCCTTCGAGCGAGATGTCCCGTTTCGTGGAAATGTTGCTTTGACGGCTTGTGTACGTACGCACGTACGCACGCAGCACGCTCGCGAGCGCGCGCGCACACACACACACACACACACACACACACACACACACGCAAGCACGCACGCACGCACGCCTCGCACACACCACACACACACACACACGCACGCACGCACGCATGCACGCGCACACACTCACACACACGCACGCACGCACGCACGCACGCGCGCGCGCACACACACACACACACACACACACACACACACACACATGCGCGAGCATTACTGTGACACAGATGAGTGCACGTACGAACGTACGTATGCATGCACGTACACACACACACACACACACACACACACACACACACACACACACACGCACACACACACACACACACACACACACACACACACACACACACACACACACACACACACACACACACACACACACACACACACTGACACATACGCACAGACATGAGCATGTACTTTAAAAATAACAAGTAAGAAAAAATGCTCTTGCCTACAATAACTAGAAATGAATATCGCAATACCATTAGTCACACAGCTCCAGAAACGTTTTCCGCGCGAAACTGGCCGTCTCCGGCGAGACGACTGTGCTGTGGGAGGATTGTCGACGTAAAAACAATGCGTGTGCGTGGGTGCGTACGCACGGGCAAGCGTAATTATATAGGTGCACGCGTGCGCGTTTTTGTGTGTGACAGAGAAACAGAGACAGTACGAGAGAGAGAGAGAGAGGGGGGGGGGGAGTAAGTAAGTAAGTAACTTGGTGTTTTACGGACAGTCAACCATTACGTTTGTATCACAGAGAGAGAGAGAGAGAGAGAGAGAGAGAGAGAGAGAGAGAGAGAGAGAGAGAGAGACAGACAGACAGACAGACAGACAGACAGACAGACAGATAGACAGAGAGACAGAGAGAGACAGAGAGACAGAGACAGAGACAGACAGCCAGACAGACAGAGACAGAGAGAGATACAGAGAGACACAGAGAGAGACGGAGAGACAGAGACAGACACAGAGACAGACAGAGACAGACAGAGATACAGACAGAGACAGACAGACAGAGACAGACAGACAGACAGACAGAGACAGAGACAGAGGGACACACGAGAGAGTGAGAGACAGAGGGAGAGAGAGAGACACACACAGAGAGAGAGAATGGAGTAAAATGGTGGTACAAAAAAGAAAAAAAAGAAAAAAGAAAAAAGAGACTGAATAATCATGTCAGTCACGCAGACTGAAAGGTAGAATGATTAAGTCTCGCCGCTGCACCCTCACAGTCTGTCCCCCAGCAGAACGAACGCCAGAAGAGAGAGAGAGGGGGCCCCAGACAGCAAGCAGCACACAGACAGATGCGGCCGTACTGATATGGCACGTGGCACGTGGCGTGGACTTAGCACGCGCTGACCACTGAGTCCACTCGCGTGGCAAATGACTTCTGTCAGAAGTAAGTAGTTACCGACTGACAACTACAACCACCGCCCGCCCTGTATGTACGGTGCACCGACATCCTTTACAAATGTGGCCTCGGCTCGTAATATACGAGTAAGTAGTCATGACGCAAATAAACGGAGGCAGTCAGCTGGTCTGTAATTTCTGTTCTGCTTCGCTGAAATTGTTGACTTTGTTTCCACAATCGAGAAGTGCTGTTATAGCCGAGAGACGTGGGTGCTGTGTGGAGGGGACACTGAGGGCCGGGTGGGGATGTGGGTGTGTGGGTGTGTGTGTGGGGGGGGGGGGGGGGGGGGGGGGCGAGGGAGGTAGGAGGTGTAAGGAAGCGGCATTGTCGAGGAAATTATCGGTTTATGCCCACGAGAATTATTGTCAGTCACCACGTTGCAGTGGTTTGGCCTTTTTTCTCTTTTTTTATTTTTATTTTATTTTTTTTCTCTTTAATTTTTTTCTTTTTTGTTTTGTTTTTTGTTGTTGTGATGATGATGATGATTATTTTTGTTTTGTTTTTTGTTTGTTTGTTTATGTTTGAATACACACACCTGTGTCAGCGGCGTGTTTGTCTGTTTCAGGCGCTTAAAAGGGGTACTAATTATTTATTCTAGCGAAACCGAAGAAACTGTAAAAACTAAACCAAAACAAGATAAGTCTTTTTCTTTCATTTTTCATCGTTTTTGACCGTTTATCTGTTAAGTGTCGTTTTGTGGCTTGATAAAGGGGATTTCTCCGAAAATTTGAATACTGTGTGTCCGGCGTGTTAAAATAAATAAGCGTTCGTTTGAACCTTTCTGTGTTTGGATCTCTCCAAACAGAGCTCACTCTTTTGCGAAAGTATGTAGTACGGAACTTTTTCAGTTAACTAGAACACGGCGAGTCACGATACCGCGAGGTGGTTAGGGTGGGCAGGGGTGGATAGAGACGTGTAAATAGTACGGAGATTTTGTCGTCCGCAACTTACGCCTAGTTTACTAACACTCCTCAGCCTCGCTTTCAATCTCGCCGGTTACCATGGTGAGTGACCCCATGTCACCATAGTGAATTCTCCTTGGTTATCCAAGCGAAAATGCTAAGTTCATCCCTTTTGTATGCGTGTGAATTCGGGTGCATTTTCTGTTGTAGCTTCCATCGGTTTTGTTTATAAAATAGAGCAGAGAAAAGCACCCAAGTGGTAAAACAGCACAGTGAGTAACCATGCAGTTCTAAGTCGTCTTATAACTAAGGGTTTGTAAAAAAAAAAAAGCCATTATCAAAAGCATTTAAACCATATACATGGATTAGGCTCGCTGCGAAGTTCGTTATCCATCTGGAATAATACATTGTAGTAGCACCTTTCTAGAGGTTGTTGTGAATCCAGAGGGAAGACAGTTCAGTCGGGACTATAGCATGTTCGTGAATCCAGAAGGCAAGACAGTCCAGTTGGGACTATAGACTGTTCGTCAAACCAGAGGGAAGACCGTCCAGTTGGGACTATAGCTCGTTCGTGAATCCAGAGGGCAAGACAATTGAGTCGGGACTATAGATTGTTCGTGAATCCAGAGGGAAGACAGTCCATTTGGGACTATAGATTGTCCGTGAATCCAGAGGGCAAGACAGTCCAGTTGGGACTATAGATTGTCCGTGAATCCAGAGGGCAAGACAATTGAGTCGGGACTATAGATTGTTCGTGAATCCAGAGGGAAGACAGTCCATTTGGGACTGTATATTGTTCGTGAATCCAGAGGGAAGACAGGCCATTTGGGACTATAGACTGTTCGTGAATCCAGAGGGCAAGATAGTCCAGTTGGAACTATAGAGTAATCGTGAATCCAGAGGGCAAGATAGTCCAGTTGGGAATATAGATTGTTCGTGAATCCAGAAGGCAAGATAGTCCAGTTGGGACTATAGATTGTTCGTGAATCCAGAAGGCAAGACATTCCAGCTGGGACTATAGATTGTTCGTCAAAACCAGGGGGAAGGCAATCCAGTTGGGACTATAGATTGTTCGTGAATCCAGAGGGAAGACAGTCCAATTGGGACTATAGACTGTTCGTGAATCCAGAGGGAAGACTGTCCAGTTGGGACTATAGACTGTTCCTCAAACCAGAGGGCAAGACAGTCCAGTTGGGACTATAGACTGTTCGTGAATCCAGAGGGCAAGACAGTCCAGTTGGGACTATAGATTGTTCGTGAATCCAGAAGGCAAGACAGTCCAGTCGGGACTATAGATTGTTCGTGAATCCAGAAGTCAAGACAGTCCAGTCGGGACTATAGATTGTTCGTGAATCCAGAAGGCAAGACAGTCCAGTTGGGACTATAGACTGTTCGTCAAACCAGAGTGAAGACAGTCCAGTCGGGACTACAGCTTCTTCGTCAAACCAGGGAGCAAGACAGTCCAGTTGGGACTATAGATTGTTCGTCAAACCAGAGGGAAGACAATCCAGTTGGGACTATAGACTGTTCGTCAAACCAGAGGACAAGACAGTCCAGTTGGGACTATAGATCGTTCGTGAATCCAGAGGGAAGGTTGTCCAGTCGGGACTATAGATTGTTCGTGAATCCAGAGGGAAGACAGTCCAGTTGGGACTATAGACTGTTCAGCAAACCAGAGGGCAAGACAGTCCAGTTGGAAAAGGGGGTAGGAGTGGTATAGCGGGCGGGGGTTCCAAAACGCTGTCCTGGCCTGATGAAGGAGGCACAGCCCCTTAAGCTGAGCTTGCGTAATTTGTATGTAATCTAATATGTACGTGTGCAGTCTTTATTGTAGCTGCGGATGCATAGTAATGCAATATACGTGCGATTCTAGTCAAAAGATGGAGGGAGGAGGGAGGAAAAGGTCGGAAAGCAGAGGTGGAGCTCTAAAGGAAAAAAGGGGAAAAAAAGAAAAAGGAAGCACGTACAAAACTCAGTAGTGGCCAGAATAAGTTTAGTCTAATTGACACAACTTTCCTGGTGGTACTATTACTCCCACCTGCTGTTTATTGACATGACAGTTATCATAGCCATCACCACCACCACCACCATTATCCTTCACCATTACCGACGTCGTTATCAAAAATGAATCTTATAGCAGTTCGCGTTAGAGTGTCGGTGAGTTTCTGGGATTGGTAAACTAGCCGGTTGCCCTTGTGCAGTATACATACATAAAAACAGCACATTCCATTTGCCTGAGAAATTTGAAAAAGGGAGTACGTCAAAAAAGGTACACACACACACACACACACACACACCCCAAAACACACACACACCCCACACACACACACACACACACACACCAAAAAACCACACACACACACACACACCCCACACACACCACACCCATCACACACGCACCACCCACCACACACACACCACACCCCACACACCCACACACACACACACACACACACACACACACACCAGAAAAACAAAACAAAAAACGAGGACGTATCAGATTCAGTCCCGCTGAAGACGATCCCGCTGGGTCGTCCGTCTCGTAAAACAAGTTGTGCGCATGTCAGACGAAACGGGCCTCATCCGGGCAACGCGCGGCGCCAGAGGAATGCTCGGGCTCTTGTCCCGCGCGCTCTGCACTACAGTCTGAAAGGACGACCCGCGCAGTTGACAGATGGCACCACTGTCCTGTTTGCACCTTGTCCACAGATCGTCGATGAAGTAAAATAAATGGGCGAAACGGGTCCTCTCTTCCAGATAAACTGTTTCGTCCGTTTTGGCTGTGTACATTTTGTTTTCCATGTCAGTCCATCGTTGTAATTTTGTTTTCAGTCTTCGAGTGTTTGACTGCACGAAGAGCCTTCGGTTCGTGTGGGACTGATGGGGCGCGTGCAAGTTTTTTTTAAAATAATAATAGTATAGTCATTGATTGATCGTTTTTTATATAGCACAACTCTCTGCTTCCGAGCAAATCTCACTGCGTGCGTTCTACTCGCATTCGGTTCTGAATGACCGTAGCTTTAGACAGCGCGTGTTGACTGAATATCCACCGAAGTGGTTTACCTACAGCGCTGTTTGGTGGTTGTTACATGGCTGGTGTCACGTGAAGCTGTTGCCATCTCCCGTGCACGTTCTGTGTGCACCGTGCAACCATAATATGATAATAATTTGGAATTTATAGAGCGCTTTCGGAGACTCAAAGCGATTTACAACTCAGTTATAGACCATTTCACTCCATCGTTGACAATGTCTAGACCGTTTCATTCTATCGTTGCACGGACAATGTATAGACCACTTCACTCTATCGTTGACAATGTATAGACCATTTCACTCTATCGTTGACAATGTATAGACCATTTCACTCTATCGTTGACAACGTACAGACCATTTCACTCTATCGTTGACAATGTCTAGATGATTTTACTCTATCGTTAACAATGTCTAGACCATTTTACTTTATCGTTGACAATGTATAGGCCATTTCACTCTATCGTTGACAATGTCTAGACCATTTCACTCTATCGTTGACAATGTCTAGACAATTTTTCACTCTATCGTTGCACGGACAATGTATAGACTATTTCACTTTATCGTTGACAATATATAGACCATTTCACTCTATCGTTGACAACGTATAGGCCATTTCACTCTATCGTTGACAATGTATAGACCATTTCACTTTATTGTTGAAAACTCCACAAGCATGGCTTGTAGTGAAGTGTATAGACCTTTTCACTCTGCCGTTTGCAACTCCACATTTCACTCTACCGTTTGCAACTCCACCTTTCACTCTATCGTTGACAATGTCTAGACCATTTCACTCTATCGTTGACAATGTCTAGACCATTTCACTCTATCGTTGCACGGACAATGTATAGACTATTTCACTCTATCGTTGACAATATATAGACCATTTCACTCTATCGTTGACAACTCCACATTTCACTCTACCGTTTGCAACTCCACATTTCACTCTACCGTTTGCAGCTCCACATTTTACTCTATCGTTTGCAACTCCACAAGCATACCCTGTAATGAACTGTATAGACCATTTCACTCAAAGACGTTGTAAAGGCGTTATCAGGCTGTTGGCTGTATATTATGTCGTGTCGCTTTTTGCATGAATTATATTTTTAAATAATGTCTGTAATAGGCACTGAAAACGATATGCTTAATATCCTGGCCCCACAAACATAGGGCAAGTCTCGTAGATTATTTTTTTTTCTCTCTCTCTCTCTCTCCGTTCTTTCGTATTTCGCCTGCAGCTAAAAGAAAGCTTTTGAAGTGAGAGCCAATCGCTGCTTTGAATCGCGATCCGGTTTCAGAGCGACGTTTTTGTGTGGTTGCTTTCGTTTTCCTCTGAACACCCCCACCCCCAACTCCCCACCCCTCTACCCCCCGCCCTATCCGCTCCCCCCCCCCCCCCTACCCCCACTCTCCCCACCCCCCAACTACACACACAGCCACAGGGGGCAGCATGGCGTTGCTGACTTACTCCGGTGCCGAACACAAGATTCGTTTGTTCCGGGAAAATCTCAGATCTTTAAAACTCTTTATTTTTCGTTCTGACAGCTGTAACAACGAACGGCGTAATGACCCGATAAGAACACGAGGGACGATATTTCAGAGAGTGGCAGGGTTCTTCGATACAGATCGGAGAGAAGGTGAACCTAAGTTGTGTGCATGTTTATTTGTTTGTTTGTTTGTGCGTGCGCGTGCGTGCGTGCGTGCGTGCGTTCGTGTGTGTGTGTGTGTGTGTGTGTGTGTGTGTGTGTGTGTGTGTGTGTGTGTGTGTGTGTGTGTGTGTGTGTGCGCGCGCGTGTTTGTACAATACTTGTATACAATACAACTTTATTGTCTCTGTGTAGAAAATGTGCCTTCTGGCTCGTCATTTACATAAACACACAACACATTTTACAATAAAACATCAACAATTCAACAGACCATGGAGCTGAAAACCACTCAAATACAATATATAACAATGTGTGCACACACTCTCTCTCTCTCTCTCTCTCTCTCTCTCTCTCTCTCTCTCTCTCTCTCTCTCTCTCTCTCTCTCTCTCTTCTCTCTCTCTCTCTCTCTCTCTCTCTCTCTCTCTCTCTCTCTCACACACACACACACACACACATACGAATGCACGCACACACGTACGCACCCCCCCCAACCCACCCACCCAACCACGACACGCATTCACGACAGCCATACACACACACACACACACACACACACACACACCACACACACACACACACACTATACACCCGCACCCCCTCCCCCCCCCCCCCCCCCCCCACACACACACAATTTTCTTATGGCTCACCAATTCACTTAAAACATTCAATAAGTATTACAATAAAACAATGGAATTTAGCTCATCGGGCTCTTCGAAGTAGAAGAAGGACTGAGAAGGGAAATTACAACTCGTCAATCCTACCCCACTCACTTTAACATCCGCTCGGCATATGTACAATATTTCCTTCAACGACACATCTAGTACCACGCGTAGCTGACGGCATCGACGCCCAGAGAGAAGAGACGAGATCAGGTAAGACAAGACAAAACAAGACGAACGACATCGTGAACGACCACT
>JABMCL010000875.1:195000-207500 GCA_018857735.1 Alviniconcha marisindica
TAGCTCTGCAGAACAGATCCTGCTTGGACATATCACATTGTATATTTTTAGTTCGCAGAGTTCGCAGTCTTCGATTTGAAACACAATAATTGAACTCGTGCAAACCGAGCACATCCGGTCATGATAAAGGTCACTGGTTGATAACGACGCAGGTTATGACAAGTCCGGCTGTTCCCGAACACAAATAAAGCATACTGCTCCGCGAAGAAGAAAAACACTGAACCGAAGCGCTAGAAATAACGATCCTAATCAATTGAAATAAGCGACGACAACGATTTAACGGACATTTTCAATAATTCTCCCAAGTTCCGCAAGAAACGAAAACAAGACCGCTTCGAAAAAGGTTTCAAAGGAATACATTTCGTCACGGGACAGAATAGAACCGGGCAGGAAGAATCCCAAAGTTTGCGCTTCAAATCCGAGTGAGGATTACCGCGTGTGTGTTTCAGAGTGGAGCATAGGGGCCTCCCTCGGGCCGCCTGTTGACTCTAGCAAGACGATGATCTAAAGCGTAATCTTAACTCGGAGTCTTTGCTTTGTCAGAAAACACCGGTGTTGACATGCTCCACAGTTGCGGTTGGGTGCAACACGGGTTTAAGAAGCTTCTCAAAGATCAGAACAAGGAACGTGAGATCGAAAGCTTTGCAAAAATCGTTGTCACCGGAGAACGGTGAGCGATTCTTCCCCTCGAGCGAGTGTTCGTGGTTAGATGAGTGTTGGTTTTGGCTGCGACTTTTGGGGAGATTAGAGGGAGCCTCAGTGACCCTTTGATTGTAAGGCTTCTGGGCCCTTTCTGAAGGTTGCTCCAAAGCTCTTCTCAGGATCTTGGCGTGGCAAGATTTGGCATCTGTGGAAGAGAACACAACGCCCCTGCACAAGACAAACGCTTTGAGCACCATAAGAATCATTTTCCTGTGTGAACTGACGAATTTTTGGCCTCTTATTTTCCTTTACGTGTCTATTTTGGAGTGCTTCACAGAAGATGCAAAAAGAAATATTTAAAAAATACCGAAACTGAACGCCGCATGCAGCAGATGTATCTTGATCACTTCGACAAAAGACTGCTCATTCAAATACTGACAGATAAGTTGCTTCTATATTTTTCATTGTTCTTGTGTATCATAACCACTTCGTTGTTTGGAGAAGAAAAAAAATATGACAACAAAAGTGTGCAATTCCATCAAAAATGAAACGCCCTTTCTTAACCCTTTGCGGGTTTTCATCTTCTACAAAGAATGCTTGAATTTCAACCAGCAAACAAGACAGTTCACCAGCGCTCTAAAGACACCGCACGAACACAACAAGAACCTACGTCGCCTACAGTAGGTGACACCTGGCATGCGAGTAACTACCAGGTACATAACTTCCTCCACCAAAGGTACATCATCTACCATAGTTCAGGAGCTGTGTGAGAGTCGAGGTGGCCGTCCTGGGCTGTCCGTCCTAACGAGCCTTTTGGTTTCCGTGGACGTAAAGCTATATTGAACCATGCTTCGGCATTGGTCTCAGCTTGTCCCTAATACGTCAACTGACATCTGAGGACATTAAGCAACACTGCCTACCTGCATCATCTAGGGCAGTTATTTTCGTTGTATTTACTCGCGTTACAGGTGAGAGTTACCGTAGGCGACTCAGGTCTTTGTTTCGTATTCGTGTGACATCTTTCGTGTGCTATTTAAGCTCCTTGTTTGTTGATTTTGCACAGACGCTCTAGGCCTCGTTCTGTTTTTTTACGGTTTTTGTCAGCTTTTGAGAAAATGCCTGTTTAACCATCCATGTACTAATTTAATATCTTGGCACAAGACGGGGAAAAGTTTGCGAAGACAAACAGAAAATAAGTCAACAACAACTGTGAACAAGATGAATCTCTCTCTCTCTCTCTCTCTCTCTCTCTCTCTCTCTCTCTCCTCTCTCTCTCTCTCTCTCTCTCTCTCTCTCTCTCTCTCTGCAACGGCAGATATGTGAGTCGGCCTTTGTGTTAATATCTTCACCGTTGAGAAATAAAGTTCAATCAATCAATCAATCAACTCATCTCTCTCTCTCTCTCTCTCTCTCTCTCTCTCTCTCTCTCTCTCTCTCTCTCTCTCTCTCTCTCTCTCTCGCTCAGTATCCCCTCCCAAAGATCGGTATCACTAGAGCTTTCTGTCTGTTTAATTTAGCCAGTTTCGGTTCTTTTTCAGAAGTTTCAAAAATTTCTTAAATTAACCAGTAGACAAAAACAAAATGAAAGTATATTTTGTTTGTCGAGGTCGTTTTCAGATGACTAAATCTAACTAAAAGACAAGCAAATAATGCAGACAAAGCAGTCGTTTCTTTTTCCAGTCAGTAATGGTATGCAGCAATTTCCTCCTCTATTTGTGTCAGGTCAGATGGAATTAGAAAACAAATATCGAAGCTTCTCTTGCGAGTCGCGAGAGTACTCGCGGGTCCACACTTGTCACCCCTTTCCAACCTTCGAAAAACACTCCAACGCATCTGCAGCCTTTCTGCTCTCTTCACTTTGGTGCCGCTCCACAGTAGTCTAACGTCACCCTGGGTACACCCTCACCCTTGCTATGTATGTATGGTCAACCATTGTGAAAGTCCCACCCTACAGATTTTGCCAAACTGTACAAACAGGAAAACGGTACTTCACAATGTGGGATGAATTTAGATGAGAAAGACTGAATTTGAAGGAAACACAAGAAAGAAAGGAAGGAGGGACGATAGAAAGATGGAAATATTTAGTGTGTGTGTGTGTGTGTGTGTGTGTGTGTGTGTGTGTGTGTGTGTGTGTGTTGTGTGTGTGTGGTGTTGTTGTGTGTGTGTGTGTGTGTGTGTGTGTGTGTGTGTGTGTGTTGTGTGTGTGTGTGTGTGTGTGTGTGTGTGTGTGTGTGTGTGTGTGTGTGTGTGTGTGTGTGTTGTGTGTGTGGTGTGTGTGTGTGTGTGTGTGTGTTTGTTTGTTGTTTGTGTGTTGTGTGTGTGTGTGTGTTGTTTGTTTGTTTGTTTGTTTGTGTGTTGTGTGTTGGTTTGTTTGTTTGTGTGTGTGTGTGTTGTTGTGTGTGTGGTGGTTTGTGTTGTGTGTGTGTGTGTGTGTGTGTGTGTGTGTGTGTGTGTGTGTGTGTGTGTGTGTGTGTGTGTGTGTGTGTTGTTTGTTTGTTTGTTGTTATTGTTTTGTTTTTGTTATTATTGTTTTTTGTTTGTTTTTAACGTCCTGTCAGTCGCACTGGGTGATCTCAGGACGACAGGGGGAAAAAAGGACAAAAAAACAAACCAACACCAGCTGGTTAGTCCTTGAATTTTTACGTCTCGTTAGCTACATAAGGTCACCTCAGGACGAATCACACATTCAAAATTGTTTTACACCTGCTATAAACACAAGCCATTAAACCACAAGTTTGTCTAATTAATAACGTCAAAAACCAACCATAGATTGGTCCTGCTTTTTTCAAGCTATTGCGTGTTTTATTGCAAGTAATAATTAACGTCTTTTTCATCAGTCATTTTCAGTCGACCACGCAAGTCGTATGAGGCCAAAACAGCAACAACAGCAATGACAGCAACAACAACAGCAATAACAAACTGGTACAGCGATAAAACACGTTCAAATAAAATATATCTCCTACACTGGGTCCCACGAGTGCAAACGCCGAAGATAAAATGTGCACAGGTTTGGGCTTCGGTCCACCAGATCACTGAAATCATACTGAGCCTTTGACAAACAGCGAGTAGTCCACGCATTTTCCCCTGTCTGCCTTTACGTACAGGCTATAATTTATGAGCGACAAAGAATTTACAGAATTTCGAGGAGAAAGCCTAATATATGGACTCTCGTGTTTTAACACTACATCAAGCAAAGGGAAGGTTTCTGGGCTCACATTTCAAGTCCTTTCAAAACAAGGAAAATAGAAGCATAATTTAGGAACCGTATTTATTATTTTGGCTGGACAGCATTTCTTCGCCAAACCTCGCAAGAGAGCGGTGTACTTATAAAATCGTGGATCGGAAGACCAACGCAACGACGATACGCTTCTTTATTTATTGCGTTCTGAAGTTTGATACATTTTCAAGAGTTCACGTTCTTCATGAGTTTGGAATAAATTTTCAGGAGCTCACGGTCTTCGTGAATTTGATCAATTTTCAAGAGCTCACAGTCTTCGTGAGTTTGATCAATTTTCAAGAGCTGACGGTCTTCGCGAGTTTGAAATTTTTTCAAGAGCTCACGTTCTTCGTGAGTTTGATTAATTTTCCAGAGCTCACGGTCTTGGTAAGTTTGATAAATTTTCCAGAGCTCACGGTCTTCGTGAGTTTGATAAATTTTCAAGAGCTCACGGTCTTGTTAAGTTTGATTAAGTTTCTAGAGCTCACGGTCTTTCGTGAGTTTGATAAATTTTCAAGAGCTCACGTTCTTCGTGAGTTTGATTAATTTTCAAGAGCTCACGGTCTTCGTGAGCTTCATAAATTATCAGGAGCTCACCGGCTTTGTATTAGGCTGTGGAAAGAGGAGGAGGAGGAGAACCGGTGACCAAGAGGAGCCGAAGGAGGAAATCGAATGAGTGAAGGACCAGAGTAATCATAAAAGAACGGATTCTCTCTCTCTCTCTCTCTCTCTCTCTCTCTCTCTCTCTCTCTCTCTCTCTCTCTCTCTCTCTCTCTCTCTCTCTCTCTCTCTCTCTCTCATACGGAATATTTATTCATTTAGGCCGTTGCCCCTCAGGAAGGGGTGCAGGTGGATGACCTACCACCTCACAGTATATAATATAATTATGCATATGAAAAACAAAAACAACAACAAACTTGATTACTTAAAATGACAGCGTGCTTGAATTATGAACTTAAAAGCTTTGTACTCAAATACGCTGACAGATTTCTCACAATATTTTCATTGGTGGGTGCCAGCAGCAGGATTAATCGATAAAACTTGGACAGTTGTAGAATTTTGGCGGCTGAACTCTCTCTCTCTCTCTCTCTCTCTCTCTCTCTCTCTCTCTCTCTCTCTCTCTCTCTCTCTCTCACTCTCTCTCAAACCTCACACACACCACATCATCTCTCCCCACCCCCATCCCCCTCATCTCTCTCCTCACACACAACACCCCCCACCCACACACACACACACCCCCCCCCCCCCCCCCCACACAACAACACACACACACAACACACACACACACACACACACACACACACACACACACACACACACACACACACACACACACACACACACACACACACACAACACACACACCACCACACACACAACACACAACACACACACACACACAACACACACACACCACACACACACACACACACACACACCACACACACACACACACACACACAACACACACACACACACACACACACACACACACACACACACCACACCACACAACACACAACACACACACACACACACACACCACACACACACACACACACACACACACACACACACACACACACACACACACACACACACACACACACACACACACACACACACGTCAGTCCACGAGTTATGTTTATATAGCCAACAGTAGAAGAAGGAGGAAGGTTAAGAGGTGTAGGTAAAAACAATAAAGTGTGCAACAGCGACGTGTTTACCCCCACGAAAAGAAATTATTCTCTCATGGCAGCAGGAAGAGAGAAAACAACAAAAGAAGACACAAAAACAAACAAAGCAAACAGACAGAAAGACAAACTGAGGTGGGCTGACGTTTCTAGACAAACACCAGAGGATACTGCATCTTTATCTTTCTGGCTATTTGCCTTGAACAATGCTTCGACCCTCGCCCGTTTTTGGGAGAAACGGCGGCGTGCGTATGTTTCTAACGGAGATATTCTCTTGAGTTGCACCTACACCAGTGATTACTGTTAAACTGATCGAGACACACACAGGAGGTTAAAATGAACGCCTTTTTGCTGATTGGGACGAGAAGAAGATAATGTGCTAATTATCAACACTGGAGCCTTACTGGACTCGGCAAAAGACAATGCTTTAGGTTCGATAGTATTTCTCGGGTCCATGTTTCGTCAGCGGTACAAGGTAACCTCAGGACATGATCAAACTGCAATAGCAAAGACAGCAACGCAAATGTAAACAAAACTTAACAGTTTACTGCACGTGAACGTTTTGCCTGCATGTAGTCATTAGATTCTACTCGTTTCTGCAGGAAAGAACAACCCCCCCTCCCCTCACCCCACCCCCCACCCCCAACTAATTCCACTCGTTTCTGTCGCAACTAAAACAAAATCTGAAACAAGGCTGACTGGTGGCGTTCAAAAACAAGATCCAAACACACGGTTGAAAAGAATGCTATTTGTAATTGACAGTACAAAACGTGTGCAAAATTTCGGGGTGGGTAAGCCCCTTTCGAAAACGACAAAACGGCAGTTTAAAAACAATAACTGAAAATGCATACTTGTCTGGCTACAGCTTGTAGAATGCCCGGAGTGTCTGGCCGGAAAAGAAGAGGAAAAAAATGTTTGCGTCTGTAGCAGACTTCATGTTTTTTACCTCTATCCCCCCCCCCCCCCCCCCCCTCCCCCCCCCTCTCTCCCCCCCCCCGTTCTCCCCCCCCCCACCCACCGTTTTTTTTCTCTTTTTTTTTCTTTTTCTTTCTTTCTTTTCTCTGTGTGTGCGTGCGTGGGTGCGTGCGTGCGTGCGTGCGTGCGTGCGTGCGTGCGTGCGTGCGTGCGTGTGTGTGTGTGTGTGTGTGTGTGTGTGTGTGTGTGTGTGTGTGTAAGTGATAGTGTGTGTGTGTGTGTGTGTGTACGCGCGCGCGTGTGTGTGTTGGTATTGTTGTTGGTGTTGTTGTTGTTGTTGTAGTTGTTGTTTTCGTGGGCGTAAAACACCAAGTTACTACTAACTGTTGTTTTCATTTGTCTGTTGTTGTTGTTTATTTCGTTGTGTGGTTTATATTGTTTCTGTTGTTTGTTGTTGTTGTTGTTTTTTGTTTCTCTTTGTCTGTTGTTTTTATTGTTGTTGTTGTTGGTGGTGGTGGTGGTGGTGTTTTTTTGTTTTTGTTGTGTTGTTTGTTTTGTTGTTGTTGTTTTTGTGTGTTTTTGTTGTTTTGTTTATTGTTGTTATTGTTGTTGGGGGGGGGGGGGGGGGGGGGGCTTGCCCTTAAGACATATGACGTCCACAGTAAAGTGTTTGTGACGAATCCATGTGAAATCATATCACATCCTGCTTAAATTCCGGCAGTTAATCCCTTCCCATTAGGAACATAACTTTTAAATCAAACGTTTCCGGTTCACTTGAGCTCTCTGATCTTCCAAACAGTTTGTGTAAAAGGATAACAGCAGGAAGTGTGGATTTCGTTGGCAGGGAAACGGTTTGTAAAAAAGGTATAGCAGCAGGGAATGTAAATTTCATTGGCAGGGAAACAGTTTGTAAAAAGAGATAGCATCAGGGAATGTGAATTTCATTGTCAGGAAAACAGTTTGTAAAAAGGTATAGCAGCAGGGAGTGTGAATTTCATCGGCAGGGAAACAGTTTGTAAAAAGGGAGAGCAGCAGGGAGTGTGAATTTCATTGGCAGGAAAACAGTTTGTAAAAAAGATAGCAGCAGGGAGTGTGAATTTCACTGGCAGGGAAACAGTTTGTAAAAAGAGATAGCAGCAGGGAGTGTGAATTTCATCGGCAGGGAAACAGTTTGTAAAAAGGGAGAGCAGCAGGGAGTGTGAATTTCGTTGGCAGGGAAACGGTTTGTAAAAAGGGAGAGCAGCAGGGAGTGTGAATTTCATCGGCAGGGAAACGGTTTGTAAAAAGGGAGAGCAGCAGGGAGTGTGAATTTCTTGGCAGGGAAACGGTTTGTAAAAAGGAGAGCAGCAGGGAGTGTGAATTTCATCGGCAGGGAAACAGTTTGTAAAAAGGGAGAGCAGCAGGGAGTGTGAATTTCATTGGCAGGGAAACAGTTTGTAAAAAGAGATAGCAGCAGGGAGTGTGAATTTCATCGGCAGGGAAACAGTAGGTAAAAAGGGAGAGCAGCAGGGAGTGTGAATTTCGTTGGCAGGGAAACGGGAAAAAGGGGACACGGGATTAATTTCTTGGCAGGAAAAACGGTTTGTAAAAAGAGATAGCAGCAGGGAGTGTGAATTTCATTGGCAGGGAAACGGTTTGTAAAAAGGGAGAGCAGCAGGGAGTGTGAATTTCACAGTTACTATAAGCGCTCCGGTCCGTAAGCAAAGATGAAACGGGTTGTCCCAGTATCTTCTGAATGGAGTCATGTCACTGACTCACTGCCATAATTATTATTCTCATGAAACTGAACGCTTCCAGACGTTTTGTTTACTTTGTTATGAATATTATGAATACGACAAGTGGACAGCTATTTGCTGAAATGTGATAGAAAAGAAAATACTCTGTTTAGCTCGCATCTTCACTGGATCGTTTGTGAAGTGAAACAAAACCGTAAAATGATCGTGATATCTAGAGTAAATAAAAAAAAAAGTAACACCCCGCTGTGTTTAATCAAAATTTTCAGTTTTCATTAAATTTTTCTCCAATATAAAAAAATCATGATATAAATTCTCAGCCAAACTGACCAAACTGTCTACGGGGAAGCAGGAGCAGCGTACCATACTTCCATTCCAAAACAAAACCGCAAAGCCAGACATGGCATGTTGATGAGAGTGTAAGCTCTCACATCATTCGCTTTCCAACTCCCCCCCCCCCCCCCCCCCCCCCCCAACAAGGCTGCGGTCTGTTCTTGCAGGTGCGAGCAATCATACAGACAGCCGGGCCTCTTCAGAAGATTTACTTCGACTTTGTCATTCAGTGCACGGATCACATCGGTAATTTTGTTTTTATTGACCCCGTAGGCTCAGTTACACACGTATACCCACACGACGACACGCCACGCGGAGCGATATTGATTATATTTTATAGCCCTGCATAATGCTACATTCTGAAAGAGCAAAAAGTGCGGGGTTTATTTCTATATTTCGCCCTTTCCTTCTGCTTGAATGTGGGCAAGGTCTCGATTGACGAGAGTGCGGTGGAGAAACAGAGGGCGAGGAAGCAAAAAAAGATCTTGGTCGATTTTGCGGTGGCATCATAGCTAAGGAGCTGTAGAAAATTTGCTTCAACTGAACCATCTCTCTCTCTCTCTCTCTTCACCGCTTCCCCCCCCCCCCCCCCCCCCCCCCCCTTCCCCACACCCAGTTCTCTCTCGTTAGTATTTATTTAGTCCACCAGCCAATCTTTTCTATCTGACAGTTTTTTTTTTATCAATTTGTTTGACTTTTTCCTAGTGCCGGGGTTTTTTTTTCCCCCCCCCGGGTTCTTTCTTCGTTTCCTCGTGGTTTTTGTTGTTGTTGTTGTTGTTGCTGTTTTGCTGCTGCTGCTGCTGCTGCTGCTGTCACTTGTTACATCTCATTTATTATTTATTGTCAGTTAGGCGAAATTGTTCGCCCGCCATACATTTTTGTATGTTGTTGTTTTTTTCCAACTGTATGCGCTCATCGCCCATAAGCTCTAAAAGCTTGTTGATGAGAGCGCACAATAATTCACTGTATCTTTAGCTTGTCTGGAATTTAAAAAAAAAGTTTAAACCGAGGAGCTGCGTGAAAAAAAGAGGTGGATGTCCGCCGTCCCCGCCAATAGAGCGTACGGTCCCTGTGGACGTGAAGCAACATTGAAACGGGTGGCGGAGGGTGAGGTTTAACCGGCTGGGGAAGCGGTCACGTAGAACGGGCAGCATTTAGCATGTCACCCTGCAATTAAACACTGAAAGCCGAGGAGTCGTCCTTCTAGTGAATAGGTCCTCACGTCAGTCTTCGCCATCCCGGCCAATTTTTGGCTACTACTTCCCAACAGCAGCAGAATTTGAACAGGGTCGCCGAAGGTCAAAACGTCGGCTTCTTCGCGGCCGATTCAAAGTTAAACCGCTGCCTTCAAAAGCGCCCAAACTCTGCCACAAGCTTTTGATGAGTCGCGGGGCAAACAGAACTCGAAACCTTGGGTCAACGGAGAAGGTCTATCATCTGTTGACACTGCAGCCACTTGGGACTATAACGCGGGTTCTCTCGCCGGTTGTTCGCGGTTTTAGGCACAGTTACGTGATCCGCGCCATATACTTGGCGGTGGAAGGGTGGTGTGTGGTATATCAAAAGGGATTTGCGGATAACGTGTTGGATAGCGCCCGCAACCAATGGCGTCTTTAGTGCGGTCTTTGATGTTAGTCCGTGAGTCTCTGTGCAAAGGCAGAATTATGATCCCTCTCCAAATTATATCTTTCCTCTCCCAAAAGGGAATTGATTTACACTTGAACTGTTCCGTTTACTCTTGAAGAGTAGAGGGGTGAGAGGGGACGGAGAGGAGAGGTTGGGAAAGGGGGTGGGGGGGGGGGGGGGGGTGCGAGGTGACTATGGGCAGCCAATCACTGACAGCCTCCCATGCCTTGACTGGCTCGGGGGGAGGTCTGCAGTGGAGGAGTCGTTGAAGGAGTAAGCGGATGCGTCATGGCCTGGTCAGGTTAGGAGCTTTAAAAAAAAAAATTGAGTACGGTGAGGTCGTACACACTGATGCATGCAGGCAAGTTGCACTCAATCGTCGGTTTCTCTGCCCTCACTCCCCCCCCCCCCCCCCCATCCCCCCCCCCACCCCCCTCTCATCCCCCCACCGTTCTACCGCTTCTCTCGGTCAGAGAGATGTGGAACTAACTCTTTGCGGTTGACAGGGTATAAAGCTTTCTCTTTTCAAAAACCTATTCCTCAGTCTCATTTCCCTGAGACGTGTGTGTGTGTGTGTGTGTGTGTGTGTGTGTGTGTGTGTGTGTGTGTGTGTGTGTGTGTGTGTGTGTGTGTGTGTGTGTGTGTGTGTGTGTGTGAGTGATAGTGTGTTGTAATTATATCCACATAATTGTAATTATCTCTCATACATAATTGTAATTATGTACTTTTGACGCAAATAAGCCGTTTGAAGCAGCACAAAAGGCTTGTCATTTCCATTATGAACACCGTAATTACAATGATGTAGATTGTTACACTTGTGCTTTGACGCTTGTCGGCTGTTGAAACAGAACGTCATAAGACAGCATTACTAATTATGTTGGGATAATAAGTAATTGTGTTGAAAGTACTGAAATAATTGTTAATAATGTCCATAAGTATGTGCTTTTGCCGCAAATGTGTGGTTAGCTACGTTAGTCAAAAGAACATCTTGACAATAATGTGGATATAATTATTAAGTGCTTTTGACGCTAGTAATCCGCCGTAGTCCTGTTTCTTCTTCTTCTTCTTCTTCTTCTTCTTCTTCTTCTTCTTCTTCTTCTTCTTCTTCTCCTCCTCCTCCTCCTCCTCCTCTCCTACTCTTCTTCTTCTTCTTCTTCTTCTTCTTCTTCTTCTTCTTCTTCTCGCACTTCTTCTCCTCCTCCTCTTCTTCTTCTTCTTCTTCTTCTTCTTCTTCTTCTTCTCCTCCTCCTCCTCCTCCCACTTCTCCCCCTCTTTTTTTCTTTTTCTTTCTTCTTCTTCTTCTTCTTCTTCTTCTTCTTCTTCTTCTTCTTCTTCTTCTTCTTCTTCTTCTTCTTCTCTCCTCCTCCTCCTCCTCCCACTCTCCTCCTCTTCTTCTTCTTCTTCTTCTTCTTCTTCTTCTTTTCTTCTTCTTTCTTCTCCTCCTCCTCCTCCTCCTCCCACTTCTCCCCTTCTTCTTCTTCTTCTTCTTCTTCTTCTTCTTCTTCTTCTTCTTCTTCTTCTCCTCCTCCTCCTCCTCCTCCCACTTCTTCTTCTTATTTTCTTCTTCTTCTTCTTCTCCTCCCCTTCTTCTTCTTCTTCTTCTTCTTCTTCCACACCTTCACTTCTCTCCCTGTTGGCCCGGTCCTGTCGGAATCCCATCTCTAATCAGCAGTCCGCCTACTGGCACTGGTCTGGAAAGACGATCATCGCCGCAGACACACACCCTCAAAAGTGCGGCCAGATGTGGAAAGAAAACAGAGGAATCTCCCCTGCCCATTCTTTCTGTTTGGACAAATACAAGGGCAGCTCTGTCCCAACAAAGAAGCAAATCAAAGAAACTGTACTTTATTTTGTAGCTCTACTCGCATTTCCTTGGCTGAGAAACGTTGGTGGCAAAGTGGTAAGGCCTCCTGCAAACCCGTTATTGTGAAAACAAATATATGACTGTACTTGCCTACAACAGTCGGGTATTTGTGAGTAAATAACGTTAGCAGCAGATGAGACGCCGGCGGTCAGGGCGAAAGTGTTGGTTAAGAATATACTTCACAAATATTCCACCCTGATAAGAAAACACCCTTTTCTTCTGCTTTCTTTGTATTTAAAGTCTTTTCATATAAGTGACTGATATTATCTTACAACTATGAAGGTAACAAAATATAAGATATAACTATGAAGTGGGTTGAACAGAAATTAAAAAAATGAAGTGGGCAAAGAGTGTCAACAAACTGCACTGTCAACAGATTAAATTTTTTAAAGAGATGATTTTAAACAGTCGTGCGACTGTCGGAGCACAACAGTAACCACAAAAAAAGCCTTTTTTCTTTCGTTCTTTCTTGCTTT
>JABMCL010000875.1:225000-226746 GCA_018857735.1 Alviniconcha marisindica
GAACGATTAAATCTTCTTAAACGGGCCATCAAACTGTTCCCAAAATAACCATAGACTACTGATGTCAAAAAAAAATAAATAAATCATAATTTGACCCCCCGGTTTTTGTTTTCCCCCCCCCCCCCCTCCCCCCCCCCCCCTTCCCCCCCCCCTTCCCCCCCTCCCCCCCCCCCCCCCTCCCCCCCCCCACCCCCCCCCCCTCCTTACTGATGGGGTCGGTTAAAAAGCATTAAAACAGGGGTATCAAATTAATTTATGGCGGGAATGTAGAAAATGACCCTATCACCCTCAGGCTGTATTTTCATAGGACGGTCGTTTTATAAAATAAAAAATATAAAATAAAAATTTTTTTTTCTTCTTTTTTTTTTTTTCTTTTTTAAGAAAAACCGTTGCCCGCCGCGTGATTACGGGGTTTTTGGGGTTTGGGTGTGTGCTGCTGGGGTGTATCGGACCATCGGGATTTTCTGTCGGGGGGGGCGCAGAGGACCAACCTCTCCCTTTCGGGCCCTTTTGTTAGATGGACGTGTGGGGGTGTGTGTGTGGGGGGGGGGAGGTGTGGGGGGGGGGGGGGGTTTTTGGGGTGTGTGTGTGGGGTTTTTTGTGTGTGTGTGTGTTTTGTGTGTGTGTGTGTGTGGGTGGGTGGGGTGATGGGTTTTGGGGTGTGTGGGGCGTGCGTGCGTGCGTGCGTGCGTGCGTGCGTGCGTTTTTGTGTGTGTGTGTGGGTTTTGGTGTGGGGTGTGTGTGTGTGTGTGTGTGGGGGATGTGTGTGTGGGGGTGTGTGTGTGTGGGGGTTTTGTGTTTGTGTGTTTTTGTGTGGGGTGTGGGGTTATGTGTGTGTGTGATTTTTTGGGGTTGTGTGTGTGTGTGTGTGTGTGTGTATGTGTGTGGTTTTGTTGTTTTGTGTGTGTTTGTGCGTGTGTGTGTGGGGGGGGGGGGTTGGGGTGTGTGTGTGTGTGTGTGTGTCAGAGAAAAGGAGAAAGGGGAAAAGAGAGAAAAGGGGGTAGTAAGTAGTGATGGTGTGTGTGTGTGTGTGTGCTAGAACTGTTACATTTTGTTGTTGTTGTTGGTTGGTTGGTTGGTTGATTGGTTGTTTTTTTGTTTTTGTTTTTTTGTTTTGTTTGCTTGTTGTTTTTATTTTTTTGTTTTGGTTGTTGTTTTGTTTTTTAATGGCTGAAAGTTTTGCGTTGGTTCGAGTCTCAGGTCCCGGGTCAACTTCCATTGCAGACTCACGTACAAGGTCCATAAGCAAGTAAACATGGTGCTTAACGTCCACAGAAGCCACAAGGCTTATTAGGGACGGGGAGAAGGGGGGAAGGGGGTGTGGAGATGGGGAAAAAAGAAGATTACATACCTTGCTTCCCTGTCACCCCAGAATGACTCCTGCATTAAGATGGGGAGCCCATGGAAGCCATTTTAACGTTTTATTAATTGTGAGGGAAAAAAATCACCCAAAACAGTGTTTAAAAAAAAAACCTTTTCGGAAAAAAGGAAGCGAAAACGGATTCAACTCGAAATCCCCGCACCCCGCCTCAACGCCTTGGAGGCCAAACCGGCCCCCAAAGGGGACCCAACTGCCGTCAAAGGGGCAATCAGTGAAGTACCAAAAAAAAAAAAAGGTTTGACAGAGTTCAGGGCTGTGTGAAAATCGAGGCCCGGGCGTTGGGCAAAAAACCTTTTTTTCTTTTTTCTCCATCTTTTTTTTTTCTATTAATGTTGTAATCTCTAGTTTTATAGAATGTATGCCTG
>JABMCL010001918.1:32500-35000 GCA_018857735.1 Alviniconcha marisindica
TGTTTATCATTGCTCACGTATTGCATCGTGTGCACTGCATGTTTATCATTGTTCACGTATTGCATCGTGTGCTGGGCATGTTTATCATTGCTCACGTATCGTATCGTGTGCACGGCATGTTTATCATTGCTCACGTACTGCATCGTGTGCACGGCATGTTTATCGTTGCTCACGTATCGGATCGTCTGACGGCATGTTTATCATTGCTCACGTATTGCATCGTGTGCTGGGCATGTTTATCATTGCTCAAGTACTGCATCGTGTGCACGGCATGTTTATCATGTTTATCGCATCGTGTGCACGGCTTGTTTATCATTGCTCACGTATCGCATCGTGTGCACGGCATGTTTATCATTGCTCACGTATTGCATCGTGAGCACGGCATGTTTATCATTGCTCACGTATTGCATCGTGTGCACGGCATGTTTATCATTGCTCGCGTATTGCATCGTGTGCACGGCATGTTTATCATTGCTCAGGTATCGCATCGTGTGCGTGACGCTTTAAAGCGCATTGAGTCTGCTCGAGAGTGGAGAATAGCGCTGTATAAAAGCGATCTCCACCATTATCATCGCCATACCTGTCCCTAATAGTCCTTATAGTCTTTGTGGACATAAAAGTAAGTCAGTAAGTAAGTAAACATGGTGCTTAACATCCGCAGAAACCATAAGGCTTATTAGGGACGGGGAGAAGGGGGAAGTAGATATGGAGGTGGGGGAAGAAGGAGGGAGATTATATACCTATCGCTACGCTGTCACCACCAGCACGATTCCTGCATTAAGATGGACAGCGATGAGAGCCATTTTAATGTTCCCTCGTCGTGAGGAACAAAGTCACAAACACAATTTTTGAAGAGTAAAGAAATCCGAAGCGGATTCGTACCGAGGTCCCTCTGCCTCTGCGAGGCTCCCATCGCTGCCCATCTGAATGCAGGAGTCACAGTGTAACGTTAGAGATAATCTTCCCCTTCACCTACCTCCTTGAATCTTGGTCCCCGCCATTACCTCTTCGGAGACAATTCAGCGTTAATCAGGCCTTAGGAACAAGTAACGGACTGTTTCAATCTACAAATAACGTACCGTGATCTGCTGCAGTCTACAAATAACGTCCTGTGATCTGTTTCAGACTACGAATAACGTAATGTGATCTGTTTCAGTCTACGAGTAACGTAATGTGATCTGTTTCAGTCTACGAGTAACTTACCGTGATCTGTTTCAGTCTACGAGTAACGTAAATTGATCTGTTTCTTACTCCGGGTAACGCACCGTGATCCGTTTCAGTCTACGAGTAACGTAATGTGATGTGTTTCTGTCTACGAGTAACGTAATGTGACCTGTTTCTGTCTACGAGTAACGTAATGTGATGTGTTTCTGTCTACGAGTAACGTACACTGATCTGTTTCTGTCTACGAGTAACGTACCGTGATCTGTTGTTAATGAGTAACGTACCGTGATCAGTTTCTGTCTACGAATAATGCAACGTGATCAGTTTCTGTCTACGAGTAACGTACCCTGATCTGTTGTCTATGAGTAACGTACCCTGATCTGTTGTCTACGAGTAATGCAATGTGATCAGTTTCTGTCTACGAGTTATGTACCGTGATCTGTTTCAGTCTACGAGTAACGTAATGTGATCTGTTTCTGTCTAGGGTAACGTACCATGATCTGTTGTCTACGAGTAACATACCGTAATCAGTTTCTCTCTACGAGTATCATGCCGTGATCAGTTTCTGTCTACGAGTAACATATCGTGATCTGTTTCAGTCTACGAGTAACGTACCGTGATCTGTTTCAGTCTACGAGTAACGCAACGGGGTCTGTTTCAGTCTACGAGTAACATACCGTGATCCGTTTCTGTCTACGAGTAACGTACCGTGATCTGTTTCAGTCTACGAGTAAAGCAACGTGATCAGTTTCTGTCTACGAGTTACGCACCGTGATTAGTTTCTGTCTACGAGCAACATACCGTGATCTGTTTCAGTTTACGAGTAACATACCGTGATCTGTTTCAGTCTACGAGTAACATACAGTCTATCAGTAACGTGCTATGATAAGTTTCAGCCTACGAGTAACGTACTGTGATATTTTGCGGCTACAACTAACGTGCTGATACGTTTCAGTCAACAATGAGCGTACTGTACTATGTTTCAGTCTACAAGGAACGTACTGTGATCTTTTTCAGTCAACAAGGAACGTACTGTGATCTTTTTCAGTCTACAAGGAACGTACTGTGATCTGTTTCAGTCTACAAGGAAGTACCGGGTCCGATTGACTGTCGTCAGGATTTTCAAATGGGACAGCCTTCCCCTGGGCTGGTTCTTCGGTGGGTCTGGGTCTGGGTCTGTCTTCCTGCCTGTCTGTTTGTCGGTCTGTTTTTCTGTCAGTCTGCCTGTCTGTTTGCCTGCCACTTTTGTCTGTCTGTCTGCCTGCCTGTCTGTCTGCCTGTCTGCTTGCCTTTCTGCCTGTCTGCCTGTTTGTGTTTGTAGTATAGCAAGGGCTGG
>JABMCL010001918.1:40000-42500 GCA_018857735.1 Alviniconcha marisindica
TCTCTGTGTGCTTCTTTCTAACCTCTCTGTTTGTCTGTCTGTCTGTCTGTCTGTCTGTCTGTCTGTCTGTCTGTCTGTCTGTCTGTCTGTCTGTCTGTCTGTCTGTCTGTCTGTCTGTCTCTCTCTCTCTCTCTCTCTCTCTCTCTCTCTCTCTCTCTCTCTCTCTCTCTCTCTCTCTCTCTCTCTCTCTCTCTCAATGTTTCATAACTTAAACTGCTCTTTTTTGTCTTTGTGTTGGTTTGTCAAAACTGTGTAAGATAAAAAACATAATGATGAAAAAGGAAGAATACACTGTTATATGGAAGACAAACAGTCGTTCTCTTTTTGCTTACACGAGATGTGCGTGCGTGCGTGCGTGCGTGCGTGCGTGTATGCGTGCGTGTGCGTGCGTGCGTGCGTGCGTGTATGCGTGCGTGTGCGTGCGTGCGTGCGTGCGTGTATGCGTGCGTGTGCGTGCGTGCGTGCGTGCGTGCGTGCGTGCGTGTGTGTGTGTGTGTGTGTGTGTGTGTGTGTGTGTGTGTGTGTGTTTCTAAATCGTTAAGCTTCTCATATAGCGTTTGAAACCACAGTTTTTTCTTTAATGTTCCGAACGACCAATATTACGAGGGCTTTGTTTGGTAACACACACACTCACACACACACACACACACACGCGCACGCACGCACGCACGCACGCACGCACGCACGCACGCACGCACGCACGCACGCACGCACGCACGCACACACACACACACACACACATACACACACACACAAAGTTTCCGTATTTGTTCGATGAACCTCAAACAAGAAAGACAAACAACACGTCACGGTTTATTGCTTGATTATCAGTGTGAAGAACAGGCGATTTCCGGAAATAACTGTGGATATAATTAGGAAGAGTGAAGCCCCTGCGGTAGGACATCATTCCAGACACGGACTTGATCTATATACTGGCATATATAGGAAGGCGTCAGCCGAAAATTTGGGACCCCCGAGGAAGGCGTTAGCCGAAAATGTGGGAACTGTTATGCCAACTTGTTGTTTTTCTTTGATTTTTTATCAGTTTATATATATATATATATATATATATATATATATATATATATATATATATATATATATATATATATAATATCTTGGTCCATGATTTCCGAATGGAGGCGGCAGTCGAAAAGCGCTGATCTGTAACAGTATCAGACCTTCAGGCATGGACCTATACTGTACTTGACTGCCAGATGGCGCTATGCGCTAGAAACACTTTTTCTTTTCTTTTACCCTTTCCTTTTTTTGCGTACTACGGTCTTTTTGGTGGGGCCACATGCGGTGTGTCCGTTTGGAATGGCGGACTGCCTGAATAGACTGCGAGCGTTCATTATTTACACCGTGTTCTAGATTAAGAAGAAATGTAAAACAATCATCGGTAGCCTCTGCTGCATCGTCAGTAGCACTTCATGGCTTACCAGAAGCAGATCACTGCGAGCAGAGGATCAAATACAGAACCAGGAATAGCGAAGCCAGTTGCTCTATTCCATCACTCGCACCGGATTGTGGATAGCAGTCGACGATCTTCTCCAGGTATTTCACCGAAAGATTGCTTCAAATGTGGTACGTTTTGAGGTGTTGATAATTTCTCGTATAAACTGATATCTCTATAGATCGACAGCTCTGTGTTGTGTGTCGGCGTGAAGCGATATGTCCATCAGGACATTTGACATCAAGAGGTTAGTGTAAACAACAAAAACACTACACCCTGTTTACATGCACTTCAGCAGCGTGTGTGTACCGTTAATTAATACAATGTTCATTGAATTGGTTCAGGTTTAGAGGTGGTAAACTGTTAGAGAATAATGACTTGAAATTCAGAAATCACCCAGAAATGGATCTAAGGATAGATCAGAGTGTGCAACTAACTCGTAAATCATGTAAGTACAAGCAGAATAATCTGCCAGAGAAATCTGCAAAAGCAGACCAAAACAAACATAATAACAACATGTAATTCAGAATTTATTGGAGATAGGTGTAAAAAGTCACGATGCCTGACTGAAAAGCGAGTTTTATCACATTTGTCTTTCAGTATGCTTACGCGCCATTGACGTTTGATCTAGATCTAGTTTCCGAGTAACACCGTGCAGGCTTCCTCAGTGCTGATGTCGGGAAAACAATTGATCGTGCACTGAAAACTCACTTTTTAGAGACTGTAATAAAACTCACTTTTGTTGCAAATTTTGGATGCATTCATTAGATATGAAGCCGTTCGATTGATTTGAATGGTATGTGATTCAAAATGGCGTTTAAAATGTCCCATGAATTTCCGACCGCCTCCATGGATATTACCGAAGATTTTTATATTTTACACAGTGCTTACGTATACATTTGTTATTTCATCCTCAAAGCAAAAACAGACAACTGGCTTCCAACACACACACACACACACACCACCAACAACTACAAACAAAAAGCAACTGGGCACGTCACATCGCTTGCTAATGGTCTTTTCACTGGCTCAGACGCTCCTTTC
>JABMCL010001918.1:47500-57500 GCA_018857735.1 Alviniconcha marisindica
CAACATTGGGCGAACATTTGCTTCGACGAACATAGTTCGGAGTATTCGTCGAACTTTACTTCGTTTCTTAATTGGGCTCATAGTTCGCCGACCATGGTTCGGACAGTTCGACGAACTATACTTTGTTTTTAACTGGCTTATAATGAGATGCAAGCTTCGGCCCGAACTTACGGCAGAAGCGCAGCAGACAACGTGAACCAAAATGTAGGCTAAAGTCAAGTCGTCAAGTCAGCATACTGTAATCTTCCCTCACAGGGTAATTGAACTAACTGCTATGTCTTTCTGTGTCCCAGAAACAAGGCTGTGCCTCCCACAAGTCAGAAAATAAACAAATTCCCTCCTAAGCGAGTGAAGTACCTACCGATACCGTATTTTTTCTTTGTCTTTCTTCCTCATACACAGGAGAGCTCTCCACTCTCAGCCAATCAGAGACAAGGTTCGTCGAATAGTATCATTGGCAGGAGCTGCCACAAGTATAATTTTTGTCGCGACAAAAGTTCGCCCAACTGTATTCGCTGAATACTCCCAACTATGTTCGCGAACAAATGTTCGGCCAGTTAAGAACGGGTTTTATGCTACATACACGCAGTGCTTCAAAACAAAAGCGTCGTCTGCTCCGGATCCCGGGTTACTAGCGGTACAGTAATAAAATTGCATGGATCTGATAACCGGGGCGGGATTACTGGAAAATCTTGTGCAAAGCGCCCTTGCTCACATGGTTATTATGATTATTAAGCTGTTCCTTTATCAACTCGCGAAGCCTGTACGTAGAATTGATTCTGTAAGACAGGTTGAATATTTCAGTCAGTACGCTCTAAAACCCGTTCTTAACTGGGCGAACATTTGCTTCGCGAACCTAGTTGGGAGTATTCGTCGAACTGCGACGAAGCAATATTCGGGGTCCAAAAAGTTCGCTCAACAAGTTCTGGGAATATTAGCCCACTTCGGCAAACAATGCCTCTAGCTGGTTGAGAGCAAAGAGCTATCCTGTGGATGAGGAAGAAATAAAAATAAAAATAAAAATGGATGACGATATCAGTACTTCACTCGCTTCGGAGGGAATTGACCTATTTGTTGACTTGTGGGAGGCGCTGCCTTGTCTCTGAGAACCAGAGTGATATAGTATTTAGTTGAATTACCCTGTGAGGGATGATTAAAGTATATTGACTTGACGACTTGACTTTAGCCTATATTTTGGATCATGCTGTCTGCTGCGTTTCTGACGCAAGTTTGGGCCGAAGCTTGCATCTCATTGTAAGCCGGTTAAGAACGACGTTTAGTTCGTCGAACTGTCCGAACCATGTTCGGCGAACTAAAAGTTCAATTCAAATTCAGATTCAAAATGCTTTATTGTCTTTTGCAATCATAACAATTAAACCCAAATTTTTCTTCGCTCACACCTGCTCTGCCACATTAACAATTAGTTAAATACAGTTGAACACATTAAAAACAGAAGCAGGTATAACACATAAAGAACAGTTGTCTAAAACATATATATAATAGTATTTGTACTCAGTGACTACTCATTCGTATACTAAAACTTTCAACACCAAAATAAATGGGTTTGGGGGACATTTGATATCAGCACCTCAATACAATTAAATATCACACATACATTGGTTAGCAAGCGAATCATAGTTCGTCGAACTGTCCGAAGTATGTTCGGCGAAAAAACAGTTCGCCCAGTTAAGAATGGGCTTAAAGATGAGAGCGACAAAACTCTTTCTGAGAGACAGCTCACTTAGGTACATCCTTTACTGACTGCCCCGATGCTGCAGAGCATAGCATTATGTCTTCCTTGGTGAGGACTCGCTCGTTGAGCCAAGTTTGGATCAATTCCATAGCAGAGGATCTGTTGACAGGTAATGAGGCCCTTAGCGCACCATCATTGCGTGTTTCCTCTGTATACATTCCAGATTCCAGGCGCTTCAGCAAATACGCCTCCTGTGCTTTCTGGCGTTTCTCCATCAGCACGTTGAAGGTGTAGAGGAAGGGGTTCAGCGCGGAGTTGAAGGGCAAGACGAAGATGGCCACAGCGACGTTGAGCTCGCCAGGGATGGGAGTTCCTGTGGAGGCCAGCACACCCAGCAAGCCGATAGGGAACCAGCACAGGAAATCGGACACAACAATGGTGGTCAGGCGGCGCGCGATGGTGGCGTCTCTGGACCCCGTTTTCTTTGACGAGGATATGGAGTTGGAGCGCACAGACCAGTAGATGATCGCCTGGCCCACAGCGATCAGCAGGAACAGCACGAAGTTCAGAATGATCATCACGCTGAAGGAGTAGTGGTAACCTTGGAAACGCTCACTGGAGGTAAATGGCAGTGGGATGCAAATGCCGGTCTGACTGTAGAACTCCCAGCGTGACACCATAGGTAAGAGAGGAACTGTTGCCAAGGCAATTCCTATTGCCCAGACAATTGCACAAGCTATCAGCGCGGAGCTGCGACTGAAGTGAAGGCTGCTTAAGGGAAAGCGCAGGACGAGGAAGCGATCCAGAGTGATGAGGCAGATGATGAAGGCCGACACCTCACTGGACATCAGAGACAGAAAGCCAGCGATCTTACAGACCGTACTTTTCTTCCACTGGTCGCCATACCAGAGGTATTTCCCACGGTACATCTGATCAGCCACCCCTACAATTGCCAGGTAGACCCCCATGAAGAAGTCTGCAATGGACAGATTGCTGACAAAGATATTGAAGCTACCGAGACCTACGCCGTTGTTGCTGAGGTAAAGTCTGGCCACAAAGCTGCCCAAGTTGCCCACAATGGACAGTAAAGCAAAGACCACAGGAACGCGCGGTAAACGTTGGACTTGAGAAGGTCTTCACACGACGCCAGCAGGTCTTGCTTGGCCTGACAGTTGTCCAGTTTGAAGTCTTCAGGAAGCATGGCTTCACAACACAACTTGTAGTTGTCAGCATGCACCACCTTCAGATAGGCTAAATGTTTCAGCAGATCACTAGGGAAGTCCTTCAACGGAGAACCGCTCACGTCCAAGTTCTCCAGCAGCGGCGTGGACTTGAAACCTTCCTCATCTATTGTCGTCAGTTTGCTGCGCGAAATGTTAAATGTCTTGAGGTTTGGGCAGCCAGCCAATGCACTTCCGTTGAACACATCAACAATGATAGCCGATAAGTTGATAGTCTCAAGCATCAACGTGCCTGGACCCGGCAGCACGGTATTTGTTATCGATGACAATGGGTTACCGGACAACACCAGAACTCGTAGGTTCTTCATGGAATCAAAATACTCCATGTAGATGTGTGTTAGTTCATTCTCACTTAAATCTAAATGCCTCAGATTAGGAAGCTCTAAAGTCGGTTGTGTTTTAATCCGGCAGTCGGACAGACGAAGATATATCAGGAAGAGGTTGTGAGCCAAGTCACTGGGTGCCATACCAGAACCACTGGCGTCCAGGTAGCGAAGAGCAGGGTAGGAGCTGGCTGAGAAGTTGGCAGTGCAGACAAAGGCCAGACCCTGGCAGTGACACACGTCAGGACATGCCAGCTTGTCACACAGCAACTCGTCATCATACTGAGGACACTGGAACACGCCGTCACACACGTGGTCAGCATGCAGACACACTTTGGATCCTCGACAGCGGTAGAAACCGGAACACGTGTAGCTCTCACATGATGCCTCATCCTCACGGTTCGGACAATCATCCACACCATTGCAGCGGAGATAGATGGGCAGGCAGTATCCTTGGGAGCATTGAAAGTGGGTCATTGGACATTCATCTGAATCAGTAATCTGCCAGAGGAAAGGCATTCCTGTGTCATCCAAGTAGAGTATTGCTGGTGGTATAGTGGTCACTTGCAGATATTCTTGGCTTTTTACACAGATTTCATCCGAACCGTCGTAACAGTCCATTTTCCCATCACAAAAGTGTTCCAGAACAATGCACTGTCCATTTTGGCATCGAAAATCAGAAATCGAACAAGGAGAAAAGTGACAGAAATTCTCATCTGCATTGTCCTCGCAGTGTTGAATATGGTCACACAGCAGGGTGTAGTCCACAGCTTCATGGCTACGTTCACAAACAAACATGGCTATAGTGACGCTTCCAGAGTGACATGACGTCATGGATTCTTTTGCACCGCACTGAGTACGTGCGTCACATGACAGGAAGTCTCTTGTCACGTGACCTGACAGACACCGAACCACACTCACCTTCCACGCTGCTTCTTCCATAGCAACGGATATACTGCTAGCCAGCTTCACTCTGCTTTCAATGACTGACTGTGCGTTTTGTTTGCCAAACTCACAGATTATGTCTGCAGTAAGCTCCTTTCGGCAATCCGTGAAATAAGTATTTTTTACACCGAACGCGTAATAAGCACACTGGGGAGGTGAGTCCGTACCAGATATGTCGAGGAAAAAAGCTGTTCTGCCATCGACCCATTGCCACAGGTGTTTGTACAGAACCTTTGCCGCCACAATGCCGCGCCTGTCCACCAGCTGAGCTCCGATGTAAATAGTTCGCGGATTCCTCACTGAAGCCATGATCTGTCTGAATCTTCTTAACTCGTCCGGTGTCGCCAGAGTGACCAGGTTCTGGTTGTCCTGAACGCACTGATAATTAGCATCACTCCAGCTCGAGTTTCCGCCACGTTGAGCAAACCTGTAACATTTGGTTCCTGCGTCTACTGCTCCGTCTCCACATTCGTCGCTATGGTAACTGCAGTCTTCTTCGTCTTCGTTTCCTTGACATTCCGTCAACATGTTACAGCTGAGCAGCGGCTTGAAGCTGTGGAAATGGGGAACGGAGCAGTTGTACAGGTTTTCCGCCAGCTGCTGGGGCTCTTGGGACCTGGGAAGGACGGCGTACATCATCCTGAACCCTGTTAACTCAAGGGATCTGTCAGTTTTGGAAGAAGGGGGTTTTATAGAGGGCGGTACACCTGTGATGGTATGTCTTGCTGTCCACACTTTCTCCACTTTTGGGTTGGGCGCCGTCGCAGTAAAGTCCACGTAATCAAATGAACACTCGTCACCCTCCTCCAAAATAAAGTGAGTGAAGCTGATGAACACGCACTCGTCCTCCGAAATATCCACATGGAATACGCCTCGGTAAAGACTGGGGTAGAAGCGATCCAGTCCGTTGAACCCAGGCGACGTCACGTATCTGACTGTGTCTGTTAGTCGCACCACTGGCAGGTCTTCCACAAGTTCACCATGTTGAAAACGAAAATGCAATATTATGGCGGAAGCAAGGTGAAGGTCGTGACTCCGGAGGTGGAAAGAGAGGTAAGAGGAGGAGTAGAAGGTCACGCTTCCGTTTCTCAGCACTGACATGTTGAAGAATCGTGGGACTCCGAAGGCATCGTAGAGGTAGAATTCCAGGGATTGGGTGCTGTTGCAGCCGTCTTTTTCCAACGCCAGCCGATCAATGGTTACAGTAACGTAAGTCTCTTCAGGGCCATCGATATTCCAAGAGCAGAGGACCTCGGGACTTTCACAGTTTTCATTCGTTAGAATTTCCACAGTGGTGTTCATGGACGTGACGATCGTCGGTGAGTCGTCTCCCACACAAGCTGTTGTGTTAATAACAAAATACCCGGCATTCCTTTCGCACAGCATGACGTCACAGTCTTTCGTCAGCGACGTGGGGGATGTTGTGATCAGTTGAGAGGCGGTGGTGGGACCTGTTGTGGTTGCCGTTGATGTAAATACGCTTTCGGTGATCATTTCGTCGTCTTCTGCTCCGGCGTGAACGGGGCCAGACACTGCATGAGTCGCTTCAGTGTTTTCTGATGCTCCTGTGACGAGTTCATAATGAATGTTTCCTGATGCTCCTGTGATGAGTCCATAATGAGTTTTTCCTGATGCTCCTGTGACGAGTCCATAATCCAGACCTGAATTCACGGCACCTGTCGTGCTTCTGACCGTCTGAAAATCTGTGGCCTGTCCAGAAACACTTTCGCTGGCGACAGTGTCAGCAGAAACAGTCCCATTCATTACGCTGGCGACTGTGTCAGCAGAAACAGTCCCATTCATTACGCTGGTGGCAGTGTCAGCAGAAACAGTCCCATTCAATACGCTGGCTGCATTGTCAGCAAAAACAGTCCCATTCTTTACGCTGGTGGCAGTGTCAGCAGAAACAGTCCCATTCAATACGCTGGCGACAGCAGCCGCATCCATGGTGTTGCTAGCGGTATGTTCGTTTACACTTTCACTGGCAGCGTTGCCTGCATTCAGAGTGCTGTTAGCAGTCTTTTCATAGACATTTTCACCGGCAACCTTGCCTGCATTTCTGGTTCTGTCAAAGGTGGCTGCAGTTGTAGGAATGCTATCACTGTCGGTAGAACCGCCTGCATTGTCAACAGCCATAGTGTTCACATCACCTGCCGTTGTTGACACACGACTGCCAGTGTTTCCATCGACACGCAGGCTACTCATGGTGTTGTTGAACTTCGGCAACACGTACTCTGATAACGCATTGTAAAGGTTTAGTTTTGTTGACACCGATGAATTGTCAGTAGCAGACGTCACCTCTCCTGTTTGTGCAGACAACGCGAACAAGGCGATCAGACTCTGAAGCATGATGGCCATGCTGAAAAACACATGGGGTCGGTCACTTGAACTAATCATGGTCAGCACTTTGGCGAAATGACCTCAAGTGTTAAAAGATCAGTCCCGACTCTACTGTTCTCCTCATGAATCTGAGCAGTTTAGAACTGTGTTGTAACCAAGAATCCAAATACGCATGTAAATATACGGGTATGTAGCTACCGTAAAAAGTCAGTAGTTGACAAAGAAGTATTTAGACGGTTATAGTTAGTTAGTTCTTGGATTTTAACGTCCTGTCAACCATTTTCAGCTCACGCTCAGACCGAAGCACACATTCAACATTCTTCTGCACCGGTTGAAAACACAAAGTCACCGATCACAAGCAAAAAGCTGAATCAAGTAGTTAGTTCTTGGATTTTAACATCCTGTCAACCGTTTAGGCCAAGGATTAATACAAATCACACATTTAAAGGTCTTTTGCATTAGTGGAAAACACAGTCACCAATCACAAGTCAAAAGCTGGACCAGATAGTTAGCTAATTCTTGGGTATTAAACGGCCAGTCGAACCAATCACAAGTCAAAAGCTGGATCAGATAGCTAGTTCTTGGGTATTAAACGTCCCGTCGAACCAATCACAAGTCAAAAGGTGGATCAGATAGTTAGCTAGTTCTTGGGTATTAAACGTCCCGTCAACCGTTTTGGCTCAGTCAAATTATCGGGACAAAACACGCGTTCAAAAGTTTGTTGCACCAGTTCAAAATACAAGCCATCAAATCCCGAATCAAAAGCTGGATCACAGTTGCCGTTATAAAAAAGAAAAGAAAAAACAAACAAGCATGGTTATAGTTGGAGGGTTTATAAACCAGAATACAGCCAAGTCTCTAAATAAAAATAAAAATAAAAATCTGGATCAAAGTTCCATACAGGGCATAGTTATAATTAGAGGGGTTATAACCAGATGATGTGTAGACCGGACTACAGCCAAGTCACTAAATCGCAAAAAAAGCAACAACAACAAAAAAGCAAATCAATTAAAAACACACAACTTGATCACAGTTCCTTACCGGGCATGGTTATAGTTATAACCAGATGCTGTGTAGACCAGACAATAGTCAAGTCATTAAATACCGAATCAAAGTCTAGATCACAGTTCTGGACACAGCACAGTTATAGTTAGAGGTTTTATAACCAGATGCTGTGTAGACCAGACAATAGTCAAGTCATTAAATACCGAATCAAAGTCTAGATCACAGTTCTGGACACAGCACAGTTATAGTTAGAGGTTTTATAACCAGATGCTGTGTAGACCAGACAATAGGCAAGTCATTAAATACCGAATCAAAGTCTAGATCACAGTTCTGGACACAGCACAGTTATAGTTAGAGGTTTTATAACCAGATGATGTGTAAACCGGATTACAGCCAATTAAGTCACTGAATCAGGGATACATAGATGAATCACAATATAGGGACTCAGTGTAGTTATACTTAGAAGGTTTATAGCCAGACGATGTGTAAAGCAAACTACAGCCAAGTCACTGAATCAAGAATACATAGCTGGATCACACATGTGGATCACAGTATCTGGGCACAGCACAGTTATACTTCGAAGGTTTATAATCAGACGATGTGTAAACCAGACTACGGCCAAGTTAGTGAATCACCAATACATAGCTGGATCACACATCTAGATCACAGTATCTGGGCACAGCACAGTTATACTTATAGGGTTTCTAATCAGACGATGTGTAAACCAGACTATAGCCAGGTCACTGAATCACGAATGCATAGCTGGATCACACATCTGGATCACAGTATCTGGACACAGCAGAGTTATACTTGGAAGGTTTATAATCAGACGATGTGTAAAGCGGATTACAGCCAGGTCACTCAATCCCAAATCAAAATCTATTTCACAGAAGGTTTTTAATCAGACGATGTGTAAAGCGGATTACAGCCAGGTCACTCAATCCCAAATCGAAATCTGTTTCACAGAAGGTTTATAATCAGACGATGTGTAAGCGGATTACAGCCAGGTCACTAAATCCCGAATCAAAATCTGTTTCACAGTTCTGAACACAGCACAGTTATATTTAGAAGGTTTATAAACGGACGATGTGTAAACCAGATTCCAGCCAGGTCACCAAATCCGAATCAAAGTCTAGACCACAGTCCTGAACACAGCACAGCTATAGTTAGATTTATAACCAGACGATGTGTAAACCAGACTACAGCCAAGTCACTGAATCACGATACCTAGCTGGAACACAGCTCTGGACACAACACATTTATAGGTAGAGGGTAACCAGGAGATGTGTAAACCAGGTGGATGGCATATGAGCGTACATGGGTGCAGCCCAAAGAAAACAAGTGAACGTTTATATTGGAAGTCGTGAGAAATTATGCAGCCCTGTTCAATAGCACCCGCTATAATCCTGCCGAATATTACAAGAGATCAGTCCTGCTCTCAAATAAACAAACGGACAAACCTACTGAGCCCAAGGCAGCAAGCAGACGGTGTTCGCTTTGACGCAGACAACAAAACACTGGTATTGACCAATGGGTGATAAGAACCGATACCGGTGTAGAAGGAAACTAATTCACCTGGTCAAAGGAGCACTGCTTTCTCGCTGTAGTTGGACCACTTGTTTTGTGTGTGTGTTGTTTTGTGTGTGTGTGTGTGTGTGTGTGTTGTGTGTGTGTGTGTGTGTGTGTGTGTGTGTGTGCGGGCGTGCGTGCATGTGTGTGTGTGTGTGGTGTGTGTGTGTGTGAGGAGAGAGGAGAGAGAGAGAGAGAGAGAGAGAGAGAGAGAGAGAGGAGAGAGAGAGAGAGAGAGAGAGAGAGAGAGGAGGGGGAGAGAGAAGGGGGAAGTGGTGGTACCCCCGGAATGGGCTGCGGGGTGGAGTATGATGTTGGGGTTTGGGTGGAGCATATTTACACTGACAGAAGAGAGGGGGTGGGGGGGGGGGGGGGGGGGGGGGGAGGGGAGAAGAGACAGAGAGAGAAGAAGAGGAGGGGCAGGGGAAGAGAAGGAAGAGGGCAGAGAGAGGGGGGGAAAAAGAAGAGAAGAGGTGGGGGCCCAAAAATGTTTCATTAAGACCCCAAAAAAGACAGAAAAGAATGGCAAACAAACAGAGACACACAACAAACAAAAACACACAAACACAAACACAACAACAAAAGGGGGGGGGGGGGGGGTTTTAACTAAACACACCCCAAATACCCAGTCTTTTCCCTTTTTTTTCCCCCCTCCATTCCTCCCCCCCCCCCACCCCCCCCCCACCCCCACAACCCTCTTTTTTCCCCCCCCCCCCCTCTTTCTCCTGTCTCCTTCTTTCTGTCCTGTCCCGTCCCCTTTTTGTTTTTCCCGTCTTTTCTGTCTGTCTTCTCTCTCTCTCTTCTCTCTTCTCTCTCTCTCTCTTCCTTCTCCTCAACCTCTCTCTCCTCCCTTTCCCTCTCCTCCCCTCTCTTCTCTCTCCTTT
>JABMCL010001918.1:62500-65000 GCA_018857735.1 Alviniconcha marisindica
TGTGTGTGTGTGTGTGTGTGTGTTGTGTATTACCAAACACAGATCTCGTAATGTTGGTCGTTCAGAATATTAAAGAAAAATAATGTCGTTCGAAATGTGAACCTTCATGATTTAGGCACACTCAAACAGACACATACAGACTCTCTCTCTCTCTCTCTCTCTCTCTCTCTCTCTCTCTCTCTCTCTCTCTCATCTCTCTCCCCCCCTTCTTCTCATCTTCTCTCTCTCCCTTCGTCTCCTCCTCCTTCTCTCCTTCACTCCCTCTCTCTCACTCTCTCTCTCTCCTCCACACACACACACCACACACACACACACACACATGCACACCCACAACGCACACACACATCACACACACATAGCACACACACACATAACACACACACACAGACACATAGACACACACAATACAACACAACACACACACACACACACACACACACACACACACACACACACACACACACACACACACCACAAACACTTACACACACACATATACATATACATGCACACACCAACACCACACACACACACACCCACACACACCACACACACACACACACACCACACACAACACTTACACACACACAGCCACACACACACACACACACACACACACACACACTACATACACATACACATGCACAACGCACACACCATACCTTACACCGCATACACATTATGCACACACGCACACACACACCACATCACACACACACACACCACACACACACATACACACACACACGAACAGACACTCCCCACACACACACACACCCACGCACGCACACACACCACACTCCCACACCCACACCCACACACGCACGCAGGCACGCGGCACGCACGCACGCACGCACGAACACACACGCACACACACAAACACACACACGGGCGGGCGGCGGGCGCCTCGCACATCTCAAGGAAGCAAAAATCTAACGATTTGTTTTTTATTTCCTTTTTTATCATAGTTTTTATCTTGCACAGTTTTGACAAACCCTCATAAAGACAACAAAAACTCTTTAAGTTATGAAACATTGTGAGAGAGAGAGAGAGAGAGAGAGAGAGAGAGAGAGAGAGAGAGAGAGAGAGAGAGAGAGAGAGAGAGAGAGAGAGAGAGAGAGAGAGAGAGAGAGAGAGAGAGCAGCTGTAACATTACAATCATTTATTTTTGTTGGATGTAAATAATAGATAGAATGGAGAGAGTGTGTGTGTGGTGTGTGTGTGTGTGTGTGTGTGTGTTTGTGTGTGTTTGTGTGGGGTGTGTGTGTGTGTGTGTGTGTGTGTTTGTGTGTGTGTCTATATATGTGTGTATGTGTGTGTGTGTGTGTGTGTGTGTGTGTGTGTGTGTGTGTGTGTGTGTGTGTGTGTGTGTGTGTGTGTGTGTGTGTGTGTGTGTGTGTGTGTGTGTGTGTGTGTGTGTGTGTGTATATAGTGTTGAATACATCAAACCAAAAAGTTTTTTTAACTCTTTGCATGATTATGTTGGCAAATTCACCACCTCAGTGTTTTACATTCTGAATCAGTGGACACATTTCTTGTAGGAATTTTGAAATGTTTCCATCATCATGTAGAATACGTTTAAGCCAAGTGATTTTCTGTGCAGCTAGAAACGATTTTATTTCGAACATTTTCAAACCACTAGCTTCATATGCTTGACACACACCAGATCTTATCTTGTCATTTTTACCATGCCAAAGAATGTTATACAAAAGCTTATTCAGTTCCTTTAAAAAAAAAAAAAAAACTCCTCAGGATATTGAAGTTCAACAGTAGTTTTTTGTTTGTTTTATTGTTATTTAATAACTAAGGATATTATTAGTGTTATCCTCCCAAAGGGGGTAAGATTTCTTCTAGACCAGGCATTTAGTAATTTCTCAATTTCATTTAGCTTGTTTTCAATATTGATTGAAACTATTTTAAGTACATCTGTGGAGAATACAACACCTAGAACCATGAATGTTACAGGGTTCCAGTCAAGATTAATTTATGGCATAAATCCCAATTTTAAGTTTCTTCGTGATCCTATCCATACAGCCTTAGTTTTATCGACATTAATGTTTAGACCAGACATTGAAACAAACTGCTCTAAGACACACATACATGAGCAAAATTATTCTCTTGTACCATTGTGACAACAATATTTCTTCATCTAGGATGTTTATACCATGTATGTTTTCATTTTGACGTATCATCGAGGCTAACAGTTCTGCACAAATAAGAAAGAAATAAGGATACAGTGGATCACCCTGTCTCGTACCTCTTTTCACGTCAAACCATTGAGAATATTGTCCATTCACATGCACACATGAATTAATGTTGGTGTAAAATGTCAAAATCCATCGTGTGATATCTTTTTCCAAACTTGAACTTACGCAAAGATTTTTCACTAAATGACCAGGCCACACTGTCAAAGGCCTTCTCAAAGTCCACCATTAGACGAAGACCAGGTATTTTATGTTGATTAGCATACAACAATGTATCCTACAATAGCCTAATATTT
>JABMCL010001918.1:70000-80000 GCA_018857735.1 Alviniconcha marisindica
TTTTTCCTTTTCTCTCTCTGTAAATTTCCCAGTTTTGTTTTTTTTTTGTTGTTGTTGTTGTTGTTGTTTTTGTTGTTTTTTGTTTTTGGGGTGTGGGGTTTTTGTGGTGTGGTGTGTGTGTGTGTGTGTGTGTGTGTGTTGGGGTGTGTTGTGTTGGGGGTGGTTGCGGTGTGTTTTTAAATGTGTTTTTAACTTTTTGCTCCGTTGTTTTTTTATGCTTTTTTTTCATTTCCGTTGCAAACCCCGTCTGGTTTTATATGTGTTTTTGTTGTTTTTTTTATTATTTCATTAATTTTTCTTTTTTTTTTTTTATTTTTTTCTAAAAGCCTTCTGTAAAAATATTTAACTGTGAATTTTTGTTATTAGTAGTACGTAGAACGGCAGATATGTGAGTCGGCCTTTGTCTAAACTTCACCGTTGAGAAATTTAAAAAAATTTTTTTTTTTTTTTTTTTTTTTTTTTTTCCCCCCCCCTCTCCCTCTTCTCTGTGCACCCCCCCTCTGCACCTCCCTCTCTCTCTCTTTTTTTTTTTTGCACCCCCCCCCCCTCTCTTCCCCCCTCTCTCCCCTCTCTCTCTCTCTCTCTCTCTCTATCTCTCTCCTCTCTCTTCTCCTCCCCCCCCCCCCCTTCTTCTCTCTCTCTCTCTCTCTCTCTCTCTCTCTCTCTTTTTTTTTAAACGACTTTGCAGCAGTTTCATGTGGCACCAGCCATGCCGGCGCTGTAACTGTGTAAGTACACCACTTCGGTGGATGTTCAAAATCCTGCTATAAAAAGCTGTCACTCATGTAGAATTACAGGCGACGAGAGCGCAGTGAGTCTGCTCGAGAGCAGAGAATAGCAGCAGCATCTTCAGTGAGCCGGCTTGGCCTAGCGGTAAGGCGTTAGGCTGGTAAGCAGAGGGACCTCGGTTCGAATCTGCTTCGGCTCTCCTTTCACTTCAAAAGTTGTGGTCTGTGGACACTGTCTTGTGACATTTTCTCTCACAATTATGAAACATTAAAATGGCTCTCATCGCTGCCCACCTTAATGCAGAAGTCATTCTGGTGGTGACAGTGTAGCGATAGGTATATAATCTCCCTCTCCCCCCACCTCCATACCCCGTTGCATCCTTCTCCCCGTCCCTAATAAGCCTTGTGGTTTCTGTAGACAGCCTTGTGGTTTCTGTGGACGTTAAGCACCATATTTACTTACTTAACATCATCATTGTCGCTTTCCTAATGGCCGCTGACGTAATCCCTCCCACACTTTCCCGCACTAACTCCCCAACACCACAACACAACAATGATTATCCTTTCACACACTTTAATAATTACACAATCCTACCCATCACACGCAAAATTCATACCATTCACACGCACGACTTAACTAAGTCATATACACGGACGACGCTGATCAAATCAATCACAATACATCATGACATTTCAAGACAATAAAGGACAATAATATGATAAGAGGCGATGGCCCAGTCACACCGGTTAAAGAAAAGCACGAGACACAGTTTCCTAAACGCTATATAGTAGTTCAACCGCACGAGCCGAGGGATCGGCTAAGAGCACTGATCGAACCAGTAACACAGCGACGACAGGACACTGGTCCACGAAGTGGAAGCGTGACAGCAGTCACACCCCTCGTCGATGATGACAAAGACGGGTGACAGACGACACCAAGTCGTCACGAGCGGCCCCGTAACACCAGCAACAGAGCACTGACTGGAGGCGTCACAGACTGTAGCAGCGAAGTCACGACGCCCCACCGTCAGCACAGTGGATACAGCCTATGTCTGCACTGTCAGCAAAGTGTATACAGCCTATGTCTGTAGTGTCAGAACAGTATACGCAGCCTATGTAGTCAGAATTGTGTATACAGCCTATGTCTGCACTGTCAGCACAGTGTATACAGCCTATGTCTGTAGTGTCAGAACAGTATACACAGCCTATGTAGTCAGAATTGTGTATACAGCCTATGTCTGCACTGTCAGCACAGTGTATACAGCCTATGTCTGTAGTGTCAGAACAGTATACACAGCCTATGTAGTCAGAATTGTGTATACAGCCTATGTTTGTACTGTCAGCACAGTGTACACAGCCTATGTCTGTAGTGCAGACAGTATACCAGCCTATGTAGTCAGATTTGTGTATACAGCCTATGTCTGCACTGTCAGCAAAGTGTATACAGCCTATGTCTGTACTGTCAGCACAGTATACACAGCCTATGTAGTCAGAATTGTGTATACAGCCTATGTTTGTACTGTCAGCACAGTGTACACAGCCTATGTCTGTAGTCAGATTTGTGTATATAGCCTATGTCTGTAGTCAGATTTGTGTATACAGCCTATGTCTGCACTGTCAGCACAGTGTACACAGCCTATGTCTGTAGTGTCAGCACAGTATACGCAGCCTATGTAGTCAGATTTGTGTATACAGCCTATGTTTGCACTGTCAGCACAGTGTACACAGCCTATGTCTGTAGTGTCAGCACAGTATACAGCCTTGTACGTGTATACAGCCTATGTTTGTACTGTCAGCACAGTGTACACAGCCTATGTCTGTAGTGTCAGCACAGTATACCAGCCTATGTTTGTAGATGTACAGCCATTTGTGTCAGACGTGTACAGCCTATGTCTGTAGTGTCAGCACAGTATACCAGCCTATTTTAGTCAGAAGTGTAACAGCCTATGTCTGTAGTCAGAATTGTGTATCAGCCTATGTCTGTAGTGTCAGCACAGTATACACAGCCTATGTAGTCAGAATTGTGTATACAGCCTATGTTTGTACTGTCAGCACAGTGTATACAGCCTATGTCTGTAGTGTCAGAACAGTATACACAGCCTATGTAGTCAGAATTGTGTATGCAGCCTATGTTTGTACTGTCAGCACAGTGTACACAGCCTATGTCTGTAGTGTCAGAACAATATACGCAGCCTATGTACGTGTATACAGCCTATGTTTGTACTGTCAGCACAGTGTACACAGCCTATGTCTGTAGTGTCAGCACAGTATACGCAGCCTATGTACGTGTATACAGCCTATGTACTGTCAGCACAGTGTACACAGCCTATGTCTCTAGTGTCAGCACAGTATACACAGCCTATGTTTGTACTGTCTGCACAGTGTACACAGCCTATGCCTGTAGTGTCAGCACAGTATACACATCCTATGTTTGTACTGTCAGCACAGTGTACACAGCCTATGTCTGTAGTGTCAGCACAGTATACACATCCTATGTTTGTACTGTCAGCACAGTGTACACAGCCTATGTCTGTAGTGTCAGCACAGTATACGCAGCCTATGTAGTCAGAATTGTGTATACAGCCTATGTCTGTAGTCAGCATTGTGCATACAGCCTATGTCTGTAGTGTCAGCACAGTATACATAGCCTATGTAGTCAGAATTGTGTATACAGCCTATGTTTGTACTGTCAGCACAGTGTATACAGCCTATGTTTGTAGTGTCAGAACAGTATACACAGCCTATGTAGTCAGAATTGTGTATACAGCCTATGTTTGTACTGTCAGCACAGTGTACACAGCCTATGTTTGTAGTGTCAGCACAGTGTATGCAACCTATGTCTGTACTGTCAGCACAATGTACATAGCCTATGTCTGTATTGTCAGCACAGTGTACACAGCATATGTCTGTATTGTCAGCACAGTGTACATAGCCTATGTCTGTACTGTCAGCACAGTGTACATAGCCTATGTCCGTATTGTCAGCACAGTGTACACAGCATATGTCTGTATTGTCAGCACAGTGTGCATAGCCTATGTCTGTACTGTCAGGACAGTGTACACAGCATATGTCTGTATTGTCAGCACAGTGTACATAGCCTATGTCTGTACTGTCAGCACAATGTACACAGCCTATGTAGGTATTGTCAGCTCAATGTACACAGCCTATGTCTGTATTGTCATCATAGTGTGCATAGCCTATGTCTGTACTGTCAGCACAATGTACTCAGCCTATGTAGGTATTGTCAGCTCAATGTACACAGCCTATGTCTGTATTGTCATCATAGTGTATACAGCCTATGTCTATATTGTCAACAAGTGTACATAGCCTGTGTCTGTATTGTCAGCATAGTGTATACAGCCTATGTCTGTAGTCAGATTTGTGTATACAGCTTTTGTTTGCACTATCAGCACATTGTATATAGCCTGTGTCTGTTGTGTCAGCACAGTGTACACAGCCTACGTCTGTAAACAATTTATGTGTGCGCCAGCCTAATGGTGCTAAGATATAGGACTATCACCTTGCCTATATGTCATTTTCACTCGTATTCTCATACATTTCTCATAAATTCACATCGACACTGGGGTTGCAGTTCAGTCCACGTATTGTGACATGTAATCAATAGCATGATTATAAAGATATCAATGTGAATGGCGTAAGCCATGCCACTGTGAATTATACACATTGATACGTAAGTTTACATGTAAATACAGGAAACATCATTACATGAGATCCATTCTTTCCTTTCTAAACTAATGTGTACAAAGAGTATTGCTTTCATACTTTTGTAACTGGTTAGATTAGAGAAGGCACTTTTACCTAGCTGAATGGAGTGTCTCCCCTGGACTGTTCTTTTGGGGGAAAACAACGCCATAACACTTCTATCCCTGCACGGGAGGGAAGTGTTGACCCCAAAAGAAAGATAAATGGCTGAACTGCACCCCAAAGCTTGAATACCGCTGCTAATAAACACAATTAAGAAGGTGAGCTGGTGGTCCCCGCCGTGGCTCCAGGCCCGTTGGTCCGGGTGAGGCATGGTCCAGGTCTGAGAACCCAAAGACCTGTAACATGCAAACACTCGACCGCAGAAAAACATTTTCAAACCTGGAACCTATGAAAATTGGCAGCAGCAAAACATCCCAACATATATGTTTTGGCCAAAAACAAATTGGCCTTTCTCTTTAGGCCCCACCCTTACTTCTCGCTCTGATGACCGTGCAATTAATCATGTGAACATCGATGTACTTCATGAAGGCATCTGAGGACCGTCTACCCAATGATCTTATCTGGCTCTCTGACATGCCCTGGGCTGCAGCAGTAGTGGCTACTCCTATACGAAAGCTGTGTGATTTAAACTGTTTGGGGCAGAAATGACAAAACTGCGGGGCTCCTCGTAGCTGCTCATTAAACTTGGCACGCGTGACAGGCATGCTGGGGCAATACAGAAATAAAGCATCTGCTGCAGCACCTCGCACAGACAAGTATGCCTTCGTGATCTTAAGAGGGCAGTCCTGCGGCGAGGTGGTACCTTTTATTGTTAGGGTCAAGGGCTTACCTTTGCTGTGCTTGAAGTGAATGGAGGTCACTGTCGAGGACGTGTCTTTGATTTCTAGCTGTTTCCACTGGGGCTAGAGCTGAAGCCAGTAGTTCTTTTGCATAGATATTAATCACTCTGGTGTGTCCCTTTGTATGGTTTTAGCAATATATTTGGTATAGCTATGAGCAGGTCGCATCTTGGGCCTAGTGAAGTAAATTCTGGCCAAACAGGTCACACCTTGGACCTGGTGAAGTATATTCTGGCCGATGGCAGAGCTGCAATGTCAGTGTGCATTAGGTCATGGGCCCAAGGGACATAGCCAAACAACATGGTAACTTTCCGAATTATAAATCTCTGTGCAGATATAAGCAGGTTGTAAACTGAACCTGGAAACATCAAATCTGGCAAGTGGCAGGACTGAAAGCTGAAATCATGAAATAAAGTCTGACAAGCGTCGGGACTGCCAACTCAAATCAATGGAATAAAGTCTGACCAGTGGTATTGCTGTAAACTGGAACCAATGCAGTAAAGTCTGGCAAGTGGCACGGCTGTAAACTGAAAACAATGCAATAAAGTCTGGCAAGTGGCAGCGTTGTAAACTGATACTAATGCGATAAAGTCTGGCAAGTGGCAGGGCTGTAAACTTAAACCAATGAAATAAAGTCTGACAAGCAGCAGGACTGCAGACTGAAACCATGAAATAAAGTTTGACATGTGTCAGGACTGCCAACTGAAACTAATCAAATAAAGTCTGACCAGTGGCCTGGCTGTAAACTGAAACCAATGGAATAAAGTTTGTAAACTGAAACCAATGAAATAAAGTCTGGCAAGTGGCAGCCTTGTAAACTGACACTAAAGCGCAACTAAGACCTTTTATGCCAGCTTAGAGCAACTAAGATTTCTTGTGCGAGCTTAGAGCAACTAAGATTTCTTGTGCCAGCTTGGAATAACTAAGATTTCTTGTGCCAGCTTAGAGCAACTAAGACCTCTTGTGTCAGCTTAGAGCAACTAGGATTTCTAGTGCCACCTTGGAACAACTAAGACCTCTTGTGTCAGCTTAGAGCAACTAAGATTTCTTGTGACAGCTTAGAGAAGCTACGACCTCTTGTGCAAGTTAGAGCAACTAAGATTTCCCGTGCGAGCTTAACGTGACATTACTTACTCTAAGACGTGTTTCATATCCAGGTGTTTTCAGACAGGTATCGGAGTGGACAAAGACGGCGGATGTTTACTGTGGCCACATGCATCCATACTCTACCCTCTGACTGGAGGGAAGGGGAGGGGGAAGGGAAAACGCGCGCACACACACACACACACACACACACACACACACACACACACACACACACACACACACACACACACACACACACACACACACACACACACACACAAACAACAACACACACACAAAACACACACACACACACACACACACACACACACACAATCACACACACACACACACGATCACACATACACACACACCACACACACACACACACACCACACACACACACACCACACCACACACCACCACGCACGCACGCACGCACGCACGCACGCACGCACGCACCACGCACGCACACACACCACACACCACACACACACCACTCACAACACTCCCTCTCAATCTCTCTCTCTCTCTCTCTCTCTCTCTCTCTCTCTCTCCCTCTCTCTCTCTCTCTCTTTCTCTCGCTCCCTCTTTCTCCCTCTCACATGATATGTTAACCAGTAAAAATATGTCAAGCCGTGTTAACTCGTTGTCTTTCCTACATTGGAATGTAAACGGGTTGCTTTCTAAAACACAAGACTCAGAGTTCGTCTCTTATGTGTGTTCTTTTGACTTTGTATGTATTGTTGGAACATTTGTTGAAGACTTTCAGTCTGATGTATTTCATGGATATAACGTGTTTTGCAAGCCAGCCGTCAAATTCACAAGACAGGGCAGGCATTCTGGTGGTGTAATATGTTTGGTGAAAAATGTTTTCGTACCTTATGTACGCAAACTTGACATAGAGTGTGGTAATTGTATTATGCTTATTATCGATAAAAGTGCGTTCGGCCTACCAAAGGATGTATTGTATGTATGCGCTTATGTTCCACCAGAGGGTTCACCCTATTACAATTATTGTGATGTGGATAATGGCATAGGTTTATTGGAGGACTGTTTGTCTGATTGTTTGATTAGTCTTAATGGCGTTTTTGTGATACTGTCAGGTGACCTGAATAGTAGGACTTCAAATATTTCACAACACGTTACAACTGATACTATTTTTGAGTCACTATGCAAAAGCAGTCCAACGAATATTGACAGGTGTTCCGAAGACGGAGTATTGAATAATTATGGAAAGACTCTGTTGAATATGTGTACTGCTTTAAACTTGTGTATTCTCAATGGCATGTGTCATGGCGACCACTTAGGTCGCTACACATATATCTCAGATGCTGGAAGCAGTGTGAATGATTACTTCTTGCTGTCAAATGACTTGTTTGCTGTTGTGTGTGATTCGTGTAAGCTAGTTATCTCCGAGCGTATCGAATCTGATCACATGCCCGTTGAACTGTACTTACGTAACTTGAAAGAAAAGGAGTTTATTGAAGACGATGAAGATGTGTGTATTAACAAATTCGTCTGGAACCCATCCAATGTTCAAGCATTTAAAGATTCATTTAACTTAGATGAAGTACGAACAAGGTTAAAACATGCGATAAATATGATAGACGTTGATATAAATAATGCGTTGCAGATCTTTAATAGCTCTATTAAAGAAATGGCAGAGTGTATGAAAAAACGTATTGTCGTAAATAAGCATAGGAAGTCTCATGACTGGTTTGATTTTGAGTGCAGTATTAACAGACGAAATGTACGGAAACAGCTACGGAAATACCGTCGTACGCTAAACGCAGACGATCGCAATGCCTTTTGCATAGCGAGACGAGAATATAAGAATTTATTGAAGAACAAGAAGAAACAACATAATGACACTTTGCTTAACATGCTGTTAGCCTCTGTGAAGAGTCAACGTGATTTCTGGGAAGCTGTGCATAAAGTTTCGTTTAAGAGGAAATTTGTTAGAAATGATATTGCTGTAGATGACTGGTTTCAGCACTTTAGGACTCTGTTAGAAAAAGAGGCTAACAATGATGACATTACAGACAGTACTATTGATGATGATGATGATGATGATGATGATGATGATGATGATGATGAAAATCACACTTTGAACCGTCCAATATCAGAGGCCGAAGTGTTGCTTGCACTTAGGAAGATCAAACTTAGAAAGGCTCCGGGACCTGACGGAATAATAGGGGAGATTATAAGGTATTCTGGTAACCAGGTTGTCCACTTCTTTGTAAAATTCTTTAATACTTTGTTTGACAAGGGAATATTTCCAGACGGGTGGACGGAGTCTATAGTTATACCGTTGTTTAAAAAAGGAGACATGAATAACCCTAATAACTATAGAGGTATCTCACTATGTGACACAAGCAGTAAACTTTATAGTACAATTATTAATAACAGACTACGGGAATGGGTTGAACAAAATAATATTACTGGGGAGTATCAAGCCGGGTTCAAAAGAGGATATTCTACAATTGACCATATGTTTACTCTATTGGCATGTGTTCAGAAGCAGTTTGCTGCGAACCGAAAACTCTATGTTGCTTTTATTGATTTCGAAAAGGCGTTTGATTCTATTAATATAAATTTGTTATGGCCTATTTTGTTAAAGAATGGTATCAAAGGAAAGCTATTTAGATGTATTAAAAGTATGTATAGTAATGTGAAAGCTCGAGTCAGATGTGGAGATAAACTTACAGATTATGTGAATTGTACTGCCGGAGTGAAACAGGGAGATGTGTGTAGCCCGATCCTTTTTTCTCTGTTCATAAATGAGTTAGCATTACAAGTGATTGACAAAGGGAGACACGGTGCATGCTTTATGATCGATGCTTTTGAATTATTTATACTGTTATTGGCTGATGACGTAATTTTGATGTCCGAAACTGTGGTAGGACTACAGACTCAGTTGAATAGTCTACAGCATGCTGCTTCTGAGCTTGAACTGAAAGTTAATATGAATAAGAGTAATATAATTGTTTTTCGAAAAGGTGGTTATTTAGGTGCTAGAGAGCGGTGGATATATGATGGGGTTGTTATGCCAGCTGTGAATGTGTACAAATATCTTGGCATTTACTTCACTACAAGACTGTCTTTTGTTTCTGCTTGTAGAGACTTAGCAAGTAGAGCCAAGAATGCATTGGTATGTGTTTTGCAAAAGCTATATTTGCTTAATAACAATTCATTAGAAGTGTTTTTGAAGCTCTTTGATGCCCAAGTGCAACCAATCGCACAGTATGGGTCTGAGTTATGGGGTCTTGATAAAGCGGCGATACATATTGAAAAAGTTCATTTGTACGCGCTGAAAAGATTTTTAGGGGTAGATATGAAAACACCAAATGACCTTGTGTATGGTGAGACAGACAGGTTTCCAATTACGTTGAACTCCGCCGTCAGATGTATTCGCTATTGGTTGAAGCTTACATGTATGGGTGAAGACAGATTGCCGCATAAAGCATATATGATGTTATACAATTTAGATGCCAGGGGTAAGAGAAACTGGGTTTCAAATGTTAGAATGCAATTGTTTCAATATGGCTTTGGATTTGTATGGATGAATCAAGGTGTGGGAAGAGTGAATGAGTTTATACGCGCTTTTCGTGAAAGACT
>JABMCL010000333.1:17500-22500 GCA_018857735.1 Alviniconcha marisindica
CACACACACACACACACGAACATGACTTAAGGAGCACTCACCCGCTGTGTAGCGCTGACACACATAGTATCTGTGAGACTGGTAGGTTCCTGTTCCGCTGAGGACTGTTTTACCACCCGATTCACGCAGCCGGGCCACCCAGTCATCCCCATCCGGCTCCCCTGACTGCCAGGCGCTGGAATCCACCCGTCTTCCGTCACCCCACACAAACTCCATCTCTGGCCAAGGGCAATGGACACAGGAGGAACTGTTTCAAAGGCAGCTAGGCTTGGCGAAGCTTTCCAGCCTCGGGGTAGACAATATCGGGACACAAGTAAGTTCGTGGTGACGTTCCATTCGTACATGTGCATTAGAAACACAAAATGAGATACAAGCTATGCACACATAATTATGTATAAATAAATTTAACTATGAACCAGTCGCGTGTATGCAATATAGGTTACACACACACACACACACACACACACACACACACACACACACACACACACACACACACACACACACACACGTGGTAAACACTGCATTAGATGGTTCGCGACAAGCTGTTGGACTATATCGTACTGATCAACACAGACGGATAGTTATTGGAGAGAGAGCCAGTCGCTAGAGAGAGAGAGAGAGAGAGAGAGAGAGAGAGGGAGGAGAGAGAGAGAGAGGAGGGGAGGGAGAGGGAGGGAGAGGAGAGAGGGTGGGGAGGGAGAGGGAGGAGAGGGAGGAGGGAGAAGAAGAGAGAGGTGAGGGAGGGGGGAGAGAGAGGAGGAGGAAGGAGAAAGAGAGAGAGATGGAGGGAGAGAGAGGGAGGGAAAGCGAGAGAGGATGGAGGGAGAGAGAGGGAGGGAAAGAGAGAGAGGGAGGGGGGAATGAGAGAGAGAGGGAGAGGGAGAGAGATGGTTGGAACGAAGGAAGGAAGGAAAGAGAGGGGGGAGGGAGAGAGAGAGGGGGAGGGGGAGGGAGAGGGAGGGAGGGAATGAGAGGGAGAGGGAGAGGAAGAGAGATGGTTGGAAAGAGGGAAGGAAGGAAAGAGAGGGGGGGAGGGAGAGAGAGAGCGGGGAGGGAGAGAGAGATAGGGACAGAGGCGCAGGTAGACTCAGAGAGGGTGAGAGATAGTCAGACAAACACATGGAAGGGGCAGTGACAGACAGACCTACAGACAAAGTTAGAGACAAAAACAGAGACAGAGCTCACACCAAGTTAACACAATCATACCAGCATGAAGTTTGGGTCTGGTAGCGTCCACCCAGTAACTCCTGCTGATGTGGTTGTCCTCCACCCACTGCTTCACCTCCGCCAAGAGCGCGTCGAGGACAGCCAGGCGGACCTTCCCGGGCTGAGCACGGCAGGCGTCTCTGGCCTCCATGAAGGTCTTCTCGTCCTCAGAGAAGCCGAACATCCTGCTGGGAGATCCCAGCGACACCCAGGTCAGCTGGGGAGGGCTGGAGGACGAGGTGGGCTCTGGATCTGGTAGTTCAGGTGGAAATGTAAGCCTGTCTTTCTGACCAGCGACTCTTAATGTGTTGTGGCAACAACAACAAAAAGAACTAAGGAACGTAATATGAGAATGTGTATTGGAGGCGAAAATAAGACGAGGGGAGGAGTGAGATACTGCAATGTAGTTCTACTTAACTATCGGCTATTGCCCGAGCCTGTGTCTGTAATGTCTTGCTTTCTAATTTGCTACAGGAATCCAGTTCTGTTTCTACCACCTCCCCCCCCCCCCCCCCCCCCCTTCTCCACCATCCGACCACCTCCATTCCCCTCCCTGTGTTGTCTCCATAAAGACTAACAGAGACAGGCAGATAAACGGACACACAGATCAGCTGACGGAAAGGAGCACAAGACAGATAAAGAGCAAAGACTGACGTAGAGAGACCACCCAGGAAACAGAAACGCAGACAGACAATCCGAGAATGGTCGTCCACAAGTACCGGTAAATCCTTCGCACACGAAATAGTTCAGAGAAGCACTGGCAGACTGCTGGAGTTTGATGACGCCGTCGTTCTGCTTCACCGCGACAAGGTTCACGTTCACACCCGGGAAGCTGGCAGAGGCGAGCCTGCTTGCACTCACTGCCCCTCCAGTGGCCCACGTCCACACCGGAACATTACCTGCAGCAACAAGCAGTCTTCAAAATGGGTCTCCGAAATCATCTCCTGGAGTGTGCGTGCGTGCGTGTGCGTGCGTGCGTGCGTGCGTGCGTGTGTGTGTGTGTCGTGTGTGTGTGTGTTGTTGTTTGTGTGTGTGTGTGTGTGTGTGTGTGTGTGTGTGTGTGTGTGTGTGTTGTGTCGTGTGTGTTGTGTGTGGTGGTGTGTGGTGTGTGGTGGTGCGTGGTGTGTGTGTGCTGTGTGTGGTGGTGTGTGTGTGCGTGCGTGCGTGCGTGTGTGCGTGCGTGGTGGTGCGTGCGTGCGTGCGTGATGTGGTGCGTGCGTGCGTGCGTGCGTGCGTGTGAGTGGTGCGTGTGTGCGTGTGTGTTGTGTGTGTGTGTGTGTGTGTGTGTGTGTTTTGTTGTGTGTGTGTGTGTGTGTGCGTGTTGGTGCGTGCGTGCGTGCGTGCGTGCGTGCGTGTGTGAGCGTGTGTGTGTGTGTGTGTGTGTGTGTGTGTGTGTGTGTGTGTGTGTGTGTGTGTGTGTGTGTGTGTGTGTGTGTGTGTGTGTGTGTGTGTGTGTGTGTTTATACAAGCGAGTTTTTATCTGCGTGACTTATTTTGTTCGTTTGCTTTTAGTACTTAACTGTCGCTGTGGGAATTTCGGGTGGCCTTACCTGGGTTAGACACAGCAGCCGCAAGAGCAGTGCTACCCATTCTTATCAATGTGTGCAATGTGTTTGTGTGTCCAAACAATGGTTATGCGGCCAGTGTTGGGGATTTTTAACGTGCTCGCAGAAGTTGCTGCATACGACTGTAGGAGAGTCGGCACTGGAAGTTGACTTGAAAAAAAAAAAATCCCTTGCGGCACAAGGGACTCGAACCCCGCGTCAGTATTGCGCCTGGCTTTTCGGTCGAACGCTCTCCCAGCGGAGATATTCCCCCTCCTGATTTCGACCTAAACCCTATCATATGACAGGCCTATAAATCGTTGAGTTGTTGAAAGTGCTCTTAAAAATATCGGTCGGTGTTACTGCTACTACTACTGCTGCTGCTGCTGCTGCTGCTGCTGCTGCTGCTGCTGCTATCATTAGTATTATTATGCCTCAATGTTGCTCTGTTTTCGGTCTTTATTTCGCTTTTCTCAGTCTAATTTCTTTGTAAACTTCTAAACGTTTTATGATAATCCTTGGAGAGCGCTGTTGAGTGACTTGCAGTAGGCTATCAGTGAGTTGGAGTTTACGTACCTGGTATTTACTCGCATTTGTGATGAGAGTTACCGTAGGTGATTCGGGTCATATTTCGTGTGTTTGTTTGACGTCATCCGAGTATTAATTAGCTCCCTTGTTCGATGATTCTGCGCAAGCGCTCTGGGCCTTGTTGTGTTTAAGATTGTGAGTATAAGCATATCAACAGTTATTTCAGTTTTCTTCTTCTCCACAGTTTTCTTGAGTAAATGAAAACAATAGTGTGCTCGCGAGAACGCTTCTGATCTACATCATCCACTACCTGCCGTTGTGTTCCGAAGTTTCGATTTTCTTGAAACCTTTCTCACTGAACTGTGGCTGAAGAATGCTGGGCGTCACAAATTTAATCGTGAACACACGTTTTTTGTTTGCTTATTTTGTTTTGTTTTGTTTCACACCTGTCTGACTTTATGTTTCCGTGGTAATGTCCTATCACGTAATATAATTATGCATACGCAAATCTCCATAGTTTTGTTTCGATTGTGTATTTTAATCCATATTTCTTTTAGTGTATTTATAGCTTAATCGCTTCGATAATAAGATCGCATCTGTGCCTATGTCTAAATCAGCCTGCGACAGCAACGTTCAGTCATCTTCTTGTATTAGCAGCAAAGTCCAGTCATTAGTCTCTTTGATTAACAGCAGAGTCCAGTCATTCTCTTTCATTAGCAGAGCAAAGTACAGTCATTCTCTTTCATTAGCAGAGCAAAGTACAGTCATTCTCTTTCACTACCAAAGTCCAGTCATTCTCTTTGACTACCAGACCAAAGTCCAGTCATTCTCTTTGACTACCAGAGCAAAGTCCAGTCATTCTCTTCGATTACCAGCAGAAGCGGTGTTGATAGCGTCCAGCCAGTAGGTTCTGTCTGGGTGGTTGTCCAGGATGTATCCAGCCACTTCATCGTAGAGAGCGTCCAAGGTAGCCAGGTACACCCTGCCCTTCTGAAAGTGATGGAGGGAGTGGCTGCGGCATTATGTAAATAGACTGGCTGTAAAAAACACGCTATAACAAACAAAATAACTAAGCAATCCAACCAAATAGCCTAGCAAGCTAACCAAATAAACAACCAACTACTACTACTACTACTACTACTACTACTACTACTACTACTACTACTACTACTACTACTACTACTGCTGCTGCTGCTGCTGCTGCTAGTACTACTACTACTTCTTCTTCTTATTATTATTATTATTATTATTATTATTATTATTATTCACAGTAAGATATCGCTGACATCGTCATTATCATCATCAGCATCAGCGCGAACCAATGACTGCCCACCTGCTGTTCACACGCTGCTCTGGCGTCCTCCAAGGACCGCTCCTCATTGGAGAAAGCGAACATGTGACCCAGGGCGCCCAGGCTGACCCATGTCAAGGTGGGAGGGGTGGGCAGGTAGTTGAACGGCGCCCTCGCTGGAACAATCAGTATAAATATGTAACGCCGAGCGTTAGCTTCACGAATGTTTGATTGTGTGCACCTGTGAGTGGTAAAATTATGAATGTCTGTAAGCATATGTGTCAGTTTGGCAAACAAACATACAACCACAAGGAGAGTAGCACAAGTATGGACACAAAGGAATGCGAGTCACCGAGTTTCTTGTTTGTATTCGAGAATAAAAGGTCACAGATTCTCTGCATGAAACAACATACATGTGCACATGTCCT
>JABMCL010000333.1:27500-35000 GCA_018857735.1 Alviniconcha marisindica
GGGAACTGTCGACGCTCCTTAGATACTCGTTATACTGAAAATAAGTTCAGGAACGAGGCGACTGGGGCGGCTCTCCTGGACATGGGCTACAGAGACTGCTGCATCCTCCATGAGATCTGGAGTCAGCGAGTCGCACGGGAGGAGAGTTATCAAGTTCCACCTTCATCAGTCTGTGGTAGTCATCAGCTGAAAAGGAGCTGCCGCTTTGCTCAACGAACAGGACTTTTTTCTCTTTTTCTTTTCCCTCCGAAAACAACAACAACAACAAAAAACACCAACAACAAAGAAAGGAGAATGACTGCTAGCCTTCTTATTAGGACACAGGTACACAGTCTGCAAATCTTCTTTCAAGCACTGGACAAGAAAACATCAGCTCGACCAAAAAATAAAAATAAAAATAAATAAAAGAGATCAGTTTCTCATCCCATTTTTTCATCGTTTTTAACCGTTTAACTGTTCTTTAAGTGTCGTTTTGTAGCTTGGCAAAGGGGATTACCCAGACAATTTGCAGATTGTTTGTCTGTGCCATAATAAATAAGCGTTTTTTGAGCCTTTTTATGTGATTGGATCTTTTCCCTCCGAATTTAGTCTGGGCAAGGTCTTCTGGGTTTAAATGTCATGCTTCTAAAAATCAATTGCTAACCTTTTTTTTCTCCATTTGTGTGTGTGTGTGTGTGTGTGTGTGTGTGTGTGTGTGTGTGTGTGTGTGTGTGTGTGTGTGTGTGTGTGTGTGTGTGTGTGTGTGTGTGTGTGTATGTGTGTGTGTGTGTGTGTGTGTGTGTGTGTGTGTTGTTGTGTGTGTGTGTGTGTGTGTGTGTGTGTGTGTGTGTGTGTGTGTGTGTGTGTGTTGTGTGTGTGTGTGCGTGCGTGAGTGCTAGGTCTGTATGTGTGCATGCGTGTGTGTGTGTGTGCATTCATGTTGTATGCGTTGAATTTTGACAATATGCATTTGTAAAGAACGTGTAAGCGCTTAGGGCCTGTGCGGGTTAGGCGCTCTAAGTATTCATTATTATTATTGTAACGTCATTATGCCAAATGTATGCATGCAATGTTTGACTGTATCCCATCTAATCTCACGCCGACTACAAAGCGTTTATTAAGATTTGTTTAAGGTATTATGTTGCATTGTTGTGATAAGTTTGATCTCACCTTACTCCCCCCCCCCCCCCCCCCCCCATTCTCTGTGTCTCTTTCACTTCAGGGACGTATGTGTTAAACTATGTTATATTTCTTATAACGTCCTTTCTGATATAAGGGTAGACGACGCGTAGTCATACATTTTCGGGGGAAAGTTGCAAACTTCTGCGACTGTGTGAACCCACTATTAATTGTCAAAGCTTAATTAGCTACTTCCAGCTGGCTCCGTTTTGGGGGGAGGTGGGGGGGGGGGGGATAGGGGGGGTACTTCATTTCCCTCCACCGCGTCCCCTCTTGGCTTTTTTAAAAATTTATTTATTTATTTATTTTCTTATTTCAGCGTTTTATGATTACAAAGTTTTATTGTACCACTTGGTTGTGTTGTAAGTGTATCAAGGACTTCATGCGTAGACCTTTATCTTTGCGTAATAAAGTTCAGTTAGTCAGTGAGTGAGTCAGTGAGTCTCTCTCTCTCTCTCTCTCTCTCTCTCTCTCTCTCTCTCTCTCTCTCTCTCTCTCTCTCTCTCTCTCTCTCTCTCTCTCTCCGTGGTACATGATATTATATCTGTATGTGTGCATGCGTCTCCTCATTTTAGGTGACTTTAACATTCACTTTGATCGAGCAGACTCACCGGCCACAGTTAGAATGAATGACCTTCTCCGGATGTTTGACCTTGATCAAGCTGTCCGTTAGCCCTACGCCCTCTCATGGCCACATTCTTGATTGGATCATACATCGCCAGAGTGATGATCTTCTCCAATCAACCACTGTTTCTCACTTGTTGACGTCAGACCATATCTCTGTCACGTGCACACTGCGTTTCAAAGTTCCAAAAGACCGACCAGTGTTCAAGTCAACACGCAACCTGAAAGCCATTGGTCATGAGGCATTCAAAGAAGAGATGGAGATCTTTGTTTCACAATCGCCACCACTGACTCAGCTCACTGAGTTTCTGAAGTCTCTGTTAGACAGGTATGCCCCAGTAACACGAAAGAAAGTGCGATCACACAGATCCTCCCCCTGGTTCGCTTCAGTGTCCGAACAACTATTGGACTTGAAACGCCAGAGACGCAGAGCCGAAAGGCGGTGGCTCAAGTCTGGCCTGACAGTCGACAGACAAATCTTCTCCAGACTGAAGCAACAAGTCACCAAGCTCGTGCAGCAGGCAAAGACGGCGTACTACAGCGCCAAAATCTGTGCTAGTGCCACATGCAGAGAGCTCTTCCTGAATGCCAACACATTACTCTGAAAAGCTAAACCATCGACCTTTCCAACTACATACACAGAAGAAGAACTCCCTGGTGTCTTTTCGGATTTCTTCCAGAGCAAGATCATCGCTATTCGCAACAACCTTGACCGCGTTGCTTCGTCGCCCTCATCAGCTGAGCCGAGAGAATTTAATGGATGTCCTCTGGTGCAGTTTAGACCAGTATCTCAAGAGTTTGTCCGTGACCTGTTGAAGAGAACACCTCCGAAGTCATGTGAACTGGACTCCATGCCTACCACACTGATGTACGAGTGTATGGACGTCTTACTACCATCACTGACGCAGATTATCAACGAATCGTTGAGAACTGGTGTTTTCCCCTCAGACTTCAAGACGGCAACAGTCAAACCTCAACTGAAAAAAAAACAGAATTTGGATCCTAACAACCTGAACAACTACAGACCCATATCTAACCTACCATTTTTGTCCAAATTATTGGAAAAGACTGTTCTTTGCCAACTTCAAGATCACCTGAAATCGAACGACCTCTACAGCCCTTTTCAATCAGCATACCGGACAGGATACAGTACGGAGACAGCTCTCACCCGTGTCACCAATGACCTACTAGCCAAGATGGATGATGGCAAGATCTCCATGGTTGTGTTGCTTGACCTGTCGGCAGCCTTCGACACCATTGACCATGAGATCCTCTTAGCACGACTGCAGTCGTACTTTGGTGTCGATGGTACAGCGCTAGCGTGGTTGAGGTCGTACATTACTGGTAGAATGCAGTTTGTGTCTGTGCTTGGATATAATTCAGAACCCGTCCCACTGTCATTCGGTGTCCCTCAGGGGTCTGTTCTCGGCCCAGTCTTGTTTATCATGTACACTAAACCCCTCTCTGATTTGATTGCCAAGCACCCAGTAAAGCACCAATCCTTTGCTGATGATACGCAACTGAACACTTCCTGTGATTCATGCAACACTGATAGTGCTATCGAGATCATTCAGCATTGCACAAATGACATACAGAGCTGGATGGTCCAAAATAGACTACAATTGAACGAAGGTAAAACCGAAACTCTTCTTGTATCTACCTCCAGCTCTGACAAAGACCTACCTACATCCGTACAAATATGTTCTAGTGTCGTGCCATTTGTGAAAAGTGTTAGAAACCTTGGTGTTATTCTTGACAGGAGATTGTCCATGAAAGAACACATAAACAAAGTGTGCCAGATGGCCTACTGGGAGCTTCGGAGGATTTCCTCAATCAGACAGTACTTGACAGAGGACGCAGCCAAAACCCCAGTAGTATCCCTCGTCCTGTCTCGCTTAGACTACGGTAACTGTCTCCTTGCGGGCGTCCCTGAATGTCTTCTACATAAACTCCAAAAAATCCAAAACGCATCCTTAAGTCTTCCAGACAAGAACACACTAAACCACTCCTCAAATCACTACATTGGTTACCAATCTCTGACCGTATAACATACAAACTGTCCTGCATGTGTTACAACTCCGTCACTGCCTCCACCCCTCAATACCTCGCTGACCTTTTACAAATCTACACGCCATCCCGTACTTTAAGGTCTACCACAGACACACGTAAACTGAAGATCCCTCTGTTCAAAAAGAAATACTCAGGCCAGAGATCTTTCTCCTATCAGGGTCCCGTAACCTGAATAATCTGCCTTTCTCCATCCGCCACACACAAACATACTCCTCATTTAAGTCACAGTTGAAAACCCACTTGTTTTCCCAAACCTTCCAATAGAACCCAGTTTTTGATGCTCTTTATATTTGATTTCCAATCATGAGATGTTTCCATGGTCCATGTATAGCTGCATTGCATGTCTAGGTTGCACCGACTGTTCCAGGATGTGTGCATGTTTGCCTGCGCTTTGCTGTTGCTGTTGACGTTGGATCGTTTGGTGTATGCGTGTTTCGTGTATTGATTTTGATTTCCATCCTTGTTTTGAATTGTGAAGTGCTTTGAGCCAGTCAAGTTGGATTAGGCGCTATATAAGAATTACGTCTTATATACCGTTCAGTAAAGGTATTAACTTACGCGGCAGCAGAACCAAGACGATGGCAACGATGATCTGTTGGGACGACATCGAAGCATGCGCCGACTGAACAGCATCCATTGAAATGCTTCCTCTGCCGCTGCAGTTGTAGATCTGTCTGCTGTTGTCCACAGAGTTGGTTCCCACCGGATGGTACTCCGCAAAGCTCTCAAACAAAAAGGTCGTTGAGTTTAAAGCTCCCGTCAGAGGGCAAGGCAATATCTAAGTTCTTTCATCAGAGAAAAAAAGAAACTAGAATGACTGTTAGCGTTCTAAAACAAGATCCAAACACATAAAAGGTTCAAAAGAACGCTATTTATTAGGACAAAACACAGAATGCGAATTTTCGGTATAATCCATTTCATCAAGCTACAAAACGACACTTAAACAACAGTTAAACGGTGAAAAACGATGTAAAATGATCTAAGCTCCTTAATCTGTTTTTGGTTGAGCTATGTTGTTTTCCTGTCCAATGCTTGGAAGAATGTTGGCATGACAATCAGCTGTCAATAGTCATGCCAACATTCTTCCGATCAATGGACTCGAAAGCAGCATAGTGCAAAAAAAAACAGATTATAGAGTTTAGCTCGCCATGTAATTTTTCATCATTTTTCACCGTTTAACTGTTTTAAGTGTTGTTTTGTAGGTCGATAAAGAGGATTACCAATGAGCATACACTGTTATTTACGGTCGAACAAACCTGTGTAAATACACTAGCGTGATTATGTACATTTAGTCGTGTTCACATAATCATGGAGATTAATGTACTCTCGTGAGCTTCTGTATATATTGTGCTCATATGCATTTAGTTGTACTCAAATGAGTATATACACGTATGTGTGTTCCATAAACATACACATTTAGTGGTACATACGCAATTATTTATATTCACGTGAGCACGCACATTCATGTGTACTCACACGAACATAATTATAAACTTAATTACACTCACAAAGACTTACACATTTAATTGTACTGACATCAACATACACATTTACTTGTAATCACATACGCACACACAGTTAGTTGTACTGACATCAATATAATTTATGCATTCAGTTATACTCACGTGATCATGCATGCACATTCATGTAGGTGTGTTCACATGAACATGTACATTCAGCAGTGCTTACTGAACAAACGCAACTATTTATATAATCACACACACGTAAATATACACATCAATGCGCATGGCTCGTAATGAGTAAACTCTTGTGCTGTGCTGCTTGTAATTATATTGATTATTATAATGCATATTGCATTAAACGTTTATCATACGGAACGTTAAACATCACTCGATTTTCGCGTTCTTCTCAGCAGTTTGCCGTACGAACAAACGAGCACCGTGCTGCCGCAAACGGTTTCAGAACGACATCTCCTGCCTCAAATACTGAATGGATGCCAGTTTCCCAGCTTGCTTTTGTTTGACGGGAGCATGTTTTATGTAGTGTGCTACTGAAAGTTGTATGAGCCTGAATCGGTGCAAATATTATTTGTTAACTGATCAAAATCTTGATGCCCAGCACGTTGTACCATATAATAATAAATTGGGCCTTATTCGAGGCTTTTTAGCACTCACACTCTGGTGACTATGAGCTGTTTCGCGACATTTTGTTAGTTTGTGCCGCATTAGCTTTTAGTGCATTATTTATCTGAGCTCCTCTTAGCTTCCATGGTTCGGAACTACGCCGTTATTTGAAATGAAGTGAAAACGTACAAAATGATTTTAACGTATTTATTTTATGCAGCGCTATTCTCTTACCTATAATTATAATCTCACCGATTTACAATTTAAAAAAATCACCGGCATTTTCAGGATGTCCAAGATGTTTTCTCTGTCTCTGTCTCTGTCTGTCTGTCTGTCTGTCTGTCTGTCTGTCTGTCTGTCTGTCTGTCTGTCTGTCTGTCTGTCTGTCTCTCTCTCTCTCTCTCTCTCTCTCTCTCTCTCTCTCTCTCTCTCTCTCTCTCTCTCTCTCTCTCTCTCTCTCTCTCTCTCTCTCTCTCTATTGCAATGGCTGGTGATGATGATGAAGTGATGCTTAATGTCCTCAGATGTCAGTTGACATATTAGGGACAAGTTGTGACCAATGCCGAAGCACGGTGCAATAATTCTTTACGTCCACGGAAACCAGAAGGCTCGTTAGGACGGACAGCCCAGGACGACCACCTCGACTCTCACACAGCTCCTGAACTATGCAATGGCTGGTCATTTGAGACCTATTTTATACACCCATACAACCCCACCCAGTCCTTCCGACTGCTTGTGAGAGTGCTTCCCGTTTCTATCTTCTAGGTTGCCGAATGTACATAGACTGTAGAAAACCTAGGCGAACGAGGAGCAGTGGCCTGTGTGTTTTCGTTCTATGTGGATTGATCTGCAGCTTGTGTTTCTCGAAATACCGTAACAGACTCATTTTGCTCTTATTTTCTGTGTCTCGTGTGTCTAACGTCCAAGTGCCATTGACTGTCCTGTCTGTGAGTTCCAGTCAATGAGCCTGCTGCAGAACAGAAGAAGAAGAGAGAGAAAGAAAGAAACAAAAAGGAGAAAAGAAATGCCAAGATTGACAAGTATAAATGCTCGACATCCGCCTTCCAAAACTCGTGTGGGTGTCCTGCCCTGGACATGCCGGAGTCAAAGGAAATGACCGAGCAGACAGATTGGCGGAAATGACCGAGCAGACAGACTGGCGGAAATGACCGAGAAGACAGATTGGCGGAAATGACCGAGCAGACAGATTGGCGGAAATGACCGAGCAGACAGACTGGCGGAAATGACCGAGCAGACAGACTGACGGAAATGACCGAGCAGACAGACTGGCGGAAATGACCGAGCAGACAGACTGGCGGAAATGACCGAGCAGACAGACTGGCGGAAATGGCCGAGCAGACAGACTGGCGGAAATGACCGAGCAGACAGACTGGCGGAAATGACCGAGCAAACAGACTGGCGGGTAAAGGAGCCACCACAAGCGGCTTGCGTCTCGGAAGATCTGAAGTGTTCAGGAGCTTCAGACACTACCTGTGGGCGCAAAGCCTAGGACATCACACCATCGGTCGTCAGAAGGAGAGAGGCGTGGAAAGAAAAAGCGCTC
>JABMCL010000333.1:50000-55000 GCA_018857735.1 Alviniconcha marisindica
ATTGTGGTAGAGGTGGAAGCCGTGTTGCTTGCCCCAGTCGTGTGATGGGGTCAGCGTCCTGTTGAAGAACGCCCTCACCTTCCAGTAGGACGGGATGTAGAAGGAGTCGATGACTCGCACCAGACGAGGGAAGTCCCTGGACAGTCGGTAGGGTCTGACGGTGGAGTGGACGGCCCAGTGCGACCCGTTGAAGTCGGTGTAGTTGCTGAGCCAGCGATGGAGGAAGGGTGCCTTAGGTTCAGCCAGCAAGAAGCCGTTGCCGCAGTTGAAGCCCTTGACCTCAATGCTGATGACCATGGACTCGTTGTAGAGATCGTCTAGCGGGCGGAGGACGAACTGGTCGTTGTCTACGTAGATACCCCCAAGCTCTGTAGACACATTGCAATGTTGAAAAGCTTAGATCCAATTGCTAACTAATTAGCTTAAGGTTTGAATGAAAGGAAGTGTTATATAAAATCGATCAACAGCAAGTGTTAACTCTGGTTGTGTTGAACCACTTGCTTACTGACTGACTTACTTACATACTTACTCACTTACTCATTCATTCACTCACTCACTCACTCTCTCACTCAATCACTCACTCACTCATTCGTTTGCTTGTTCACCTGCTTACTTGCTCCATTACTTACCTACGTACTTGCTTGCATGCTACCTACCTACCTACCTACCTACCTACTTACTTACTCACTTACTTATCTACTTACTAATATCCTCTCTGGATCCCGTGTTTCTGTCTCTCAGACAGGAACGGGTTGATTAGCAGATCACTATTCAGTGTCATGAGCTTTTCGTCGGTCTATGCGGAAAATACGAGTATCCGGATAATTGCTCATCGAATCTTGACACTCATGACAGAATCAGCTTTGCACCACTTTGGATCCTGAGTTTCCGCCAATCACGGCAGTTTTGCGGTGATCCTGAGTTTCCGTCCATTACGGCAGGAACTAGGCGGCGATCCTGAGTTTCCGTCAGTCACGGCAGGAACTAAGCGGTGATCCGATACTTACCTAATCAGAATCCAACATCTTGAGCTTTGTCACCCTGGCAGGACCTATAAGTGAGTGAAGAATATATACTGCTCGGGATCCCGGCAGCGCGTCCATCAGATCGCCCTGATATAACCGTCCTGTTTCGCTGGGCGTAAAAAACAGTTACTTACCTGTCAGCCAGGACCGAAACCGTATCAGGACCAGGACTACTGTCTTGAGCTTTTATCATCCTGGAAGGAACTAGTTTTATTTTATTTTATTTTTTTAACTGACCACTCGGGGTTCTGAATATTTGTCAATGAGGACCCAAAGCACAAGTTAATTGCTTAATCGTCTCCGGGATTCTGAGCTTTAGGTTAATCAGGGTTAGAAAACTATTAGAATGTCATGTCAGGGTTAGAATGTCATACCAATATTTTTCCAAGCACAGGACAAGAAAGCAACAGCTCAACCAAAACAAAAACAAACAAAAAACAAATAGAAAAAGAAAAAGAAAAAAACTGTTATTTCGCTTCTCATCTCATATTCATTTTTCATCGTTCTTAACCGTTTAACTGTTGTTTAAGTGTCGTTTTGTAGCTTGACCAAGATGATTATCCCGGACATTTGCAGAATGTGCGCATGTTATAATAAATAAGCGTTCTTTTGAACCTTTTATATGTTTGATTTGGGTTAATCAGTCAGAAACTGCAAGTGCTTACCACTGAGGATACGGAGTCTGGCGACGTCAGAGCTGTGGGCGAGGTGACTGATGACGCGGCCGAAGATCGCCATCGGCTTTTTGCGGCGCACGTGCACGATGTTGTTGACAAGATGCAGAATAGCGTGCCAGTACTGGCCTGTGGGAACCACATCGCCGTGAATCAGTATCAGACAGGGCCGAATGAATCTCTTCACGCTCAGTATGCTGATGAACATCTCCAGACTCATGTCACTGGCGCCGAACACGATATAGTGCACTACGCGAGGCACGCGCAAGGAAGGATGAGTACAATGATTTCTAATGACCCTTTTCAAGCATTGCGTATCCTCCAGTGATGTCACAGAGGGCGTGACGTCTGATCTGACCTGGTCGAAGGCAATAGAAGAGTAGAACTGAGACCGCTGGAGAAAGGAGGATTGGCTACAGGTGAGATAGGCGGTGGTCCGCGTGGGTGCGGAGAACGTTGCGGTGGTCCATCCACACGGAAGGAGCGAGTAGAGGGAAGGGTTGGCGCCAGTTGTGTCAGCGGATTTGTCTTTGCTCTTCACCTTTCTGACCAGCACATCGGAACTTGAGGCAGGAAAACCTGTACACAAAGGCAGTGTAAGGCAGTCCGTGTCACAGTATTGGCTCTCTCTCTCTCTCTCTCTCTCTCTCTCTCTCTCTCTCTCTCTCTCTCTCTCTCTCTCTCTCTCTCTCTGTGCCTGTCTGGCTATCTGCCATACTGCCCCCTCCCTCCCAGCTGTCTCTCACTTACGCTCGACCATAATTATTGTACACTGATAAACGACTTTGTGTAATGTTTCGATGGGCTTGATTTGAAACGATCGTCATGGAAACATATGACCTAGTACGCTTACATCTTCGCTGTCTTGAACTCAAAAATTAGCGAAGTGACGCGGTCACTGACCCTGGAAGAAGGCGTTGGAATTCCCGTCCAGCTCCAGAACCACCAGAAGGACCAGGATGGTTCCAGCAGCTGACAGCACGGCAAAGCGAGAGCGAACTGATGAGGTCAGGTGTCGGCGAAACAGCAAAGCCATGATGCAGCTTAAGCAGTCACAGACATCTACCTGCCAGAAAGCAAACTGTACATGCAAGCCGCTGTCAGTGTCCGCAAGTCAGAACTACTCAAGACAGCTTTTATTTCAATATATGTCACTCATATGAACAATAATAATGTAAATTTATCAATTGCGAACATATAACGTTAACAGTAGTGCTTGGCGCGCTGGACAAAAATGAAATTGAAACGCCCGTATTGACACACCACAGGCGGAAAACGACAATAACAATGATTACAAGCAGTTCAAACTACGAGACTCCAGACAGTAAGGCCTGTATTACACACACACTCACACGCGCATGTACACACACACACACACACACACACACACACACACACACACACACACACACACTCAAACGCACAGGCACACACACACACACACACACACACACACACACACACACACACGCACACACACACACACACACAAACGCGCAGGCACACACACACACACACACATATCACGCCAGTGAACTTAACCCCTTCACTGCTCCAGCCTGTAAATTTCCGGGCTGAAAAATGCTCGCATACACACCTGCAAACAGTATCTATGATGGTCCTATGACAACCCTACTTTGAGTCAGTCCTGTGCATTTTGATAGAAGTCCTTCCACGTGCTCATGCGAAGGGGAAGAAAGTCCTTAATGATTTCAAGTTCGGCATTTTTATGGGTCGCTTTCCGAATGACGACGCAACCAGCATGGCAGTGAAAGGGTTGAATCATTTAGAACAAGCTAGAGTGGATATAGTTCCGTAGCAGTAGTTGGATTCAAACAGGTAAGTCTTCAGAGCGGTGGTTTGACAGACTATCTAATTTTACTAGGCAGAGAATTTCAGACAGGAAGACCAGCATAGGAAAAAGAGCAGCCGGAAGACTTTTCAACTCATTGTGAAAGCAATTAAATGCGTTGTACCCCCCAAGCACTGCTGAAATCATGTTAGATCACACGTCTACAGGCAAGTGTGGTTATCTGTTCAATATCCGGTTGGACACAGATCTCTGCCTCTATCGTGGTTTTATCGCCAACTTATCTTCACGGCGTCCTCCATGCAGAACCCGAACGACAGATCCCGGTATTCCATGGCTTAACTCGACCGCTGCTTCCGGCAAGCAGCCTTCTTACAGGAGCGAACATAACAGCTGCTTCGTTTTTATCTTCGTGACTCCGGTGTTTAACAATTGCAAAATCTGCCGAAAATTGAGATGGTCTTGTTTCTTAAAACCCACACAGGTATGGGTAAAAAACGATTTTTGGCATTATTTTTTGTTTTAGGTACGATTTTTCCGTAGCCTCTGCTTTGGTCCTTTTGAAATACGCCAGTTTAAGACAAAATGTTGTGGTCTAAAAATAGGTCTAAAAACAGGTTGGAGATCTCTCAAGGGTGTGCAGCTATATACGGAATGCGTATGATGTCATTACTTTCTGTTGTTTTACACATTTTTTGGTCGACTCGGCTTGCAAATAGTTTGTCAGCGAGTTTCTCTGACACTGCCTGCTACAGCTGCTGGAAAACGTGCTTCACATGCAAGTAAATCAAAACCTTGGATAACAGCACGTAAAAGGTTTTCGGTTTTTGTTGTGTGTTTTTTAAAGTAGTTCCAACACTGTCTTCCAGTCTTGACATTTAAGCACTATAGTGGCTTTGGTTGCCCAAATATCTCTCTCCTTGATCTTGGGTAGGGGACGTACATCCAGTACTGTAACAACAAGACACTTCACCGTGTAACAAAATTAGGTTGAGAATAAACCAAAGACCCTACTCTAACATTCTGAAGTAAAGAATCATTGAAAAGTATGATGCAAACTTTTTCACAGAAAAGCAAAGGACATTTCTTCTTTATTTCTAAGATTGTCCACATTGTGTGAGTTTTTGCTGCTTAACGTCCACGGAGGCGAGAAGGCCTAGTAGGGACGGGGTCGAGTGGGAAAGCACAGAAGAGTGAAACCTCGAAACGGGCGCCAACCCGGAAGACCAAGGCTGCCGTGGACCGCAGCCAGAACAACAGGATGTTAAGGCAGTGTCCGTCTGGCACTGCGCAGCGACCACCGCACCACGCAATTGCTGTCCCAACTGTTATGCAGAACAGTCACAAAGACAATGTCCGTAGCTCCGCCGTTGGGAAACAACTGAGGCAAAAGAAGTCCAACTCTCTCTCTCTCTAGCCCAGCACCACCTCCCTGCTCTTGATCTCTTCTGGGCTAGTTTTTCTTGAGAGTCCAGCTCACCTCCCTCCTCT
>JABMCL010000333.1:57500-62500 GCA_018857735.1 Alviniconcha marisindica
ACGGAGTCAAATTAAGTCAGTTATTGGTAGTGACGAAAATAATTTATTCAGATTTCAAGCAATGGTCGAAATGGAACTTTTCATCACAGTAATAACGAATTTTATGTAGATGGACTTTCACGTCTTGAGATTATTTTTTTTCCAGTTTGGCGGTGATGGGGACAGGGGGGCGGGTGTATAGTAAAAACGTATCATGATGAGGAACAGATGCGACAGGTAAAATGTAATCCTGTCAATAATATTCAACAATAATACTGTTTTATATAATACTGAAGACGGTTGATCAACTGGGTAAATAAATAAATACATGACTGAGGGAATAAACAAACGAATGACAACGAAACTCAGTAGTCCAAGCAAACAGAACTGTGAACGCCCAAATCAAAGGGAAGCAATCAATACCAAGCCAGGAGAAGCTAGGCATTTTTGCAGAGGTATTGCTTCCCTTGTATAAACATGTGGCGCATACCTGTCTCAGTTTCACACAAGGGCGGAAATCAATTCAAATCGTCCTCATTCTCATCCTTACGTTGTAAACATGAATGGGGAAGTCCTCAAGGTATTCACATAGTTCAAACAAACAGGAACACAGCTTGAAATGGTCGCGGCTGAGGGAATAATGTTTCTGAAGAGATGTTAACGGAACCTTTGTTGGGAGAAACTCTCTGGACGATTTTGAATTCTTTCACGAGCCGCTATTTTCTGAGCGCTAAAAAACTCAACAAAAAAGCAAACTAATACAAAACAACAACAGCAACAACAACAAGAACAAACAAACAAAAAACTAAAAGAAAGAAAGAAAAAGAATAATAAATATACTCAAGCTCAAAGGTTAAGCATCATTTTGCAGCAACACACAGATGTAATAATAGCCTCAATGAAAGAACAAAAATCACAAACCCTCTACAGGTGCAAGGCCTATTCACTGGTCTACCTCCATTCAACATGCTATCACTTTCACTCGTACTCTACACCGCGTGAAAGACACGTAAGAAACATGCCCGTCGCGTGTTTATGAAATGCCAGTATTACGTGCGAGTGAAGCAATTTATCGTTTCAAGAGTCAATAAACTGAAGCCACAGGATCGAAAAGCCTGGCTTTATTCAGCATGCCGTCTCATGGCAGTTTTAAATACCAGCTTGCAGTCAGCAGGCTCTTCGCCAACTATGCAAACAAATAGCCAGGAAATGTAAACCAGCTGACAAAAGTGAGTGTCCACAAAATGTTGACATTAATCATCAGCTTTCACAAATCCTTATCTGACTTTAATTAAAGAGAAAATTAAAAATAATGATTACGATCCTTACATATTAAAGTTGCTTAACCTTCCTACTTGGGTGTATCTGAAATACTGTTTCCCGGGGGGGGGGGGGGGGGGGGGGGGGGGGGGGGGGGGGGTTGTGGGTTTTTTTCAGATGCCCTTGACGATTTTGAAGTGTTCGACGGGCCAGCCGATCTCGCCAATCCGGCCGTTCTTGGCCAGCGGGAAGGACGACCCCGGTGGATTGCGGCTGAGGTAGCCCAGGTCGCTGGTCGTCTCGTGCGACCGGTCGCCGATGCCCACAGCATGAGGGTGGTCAGGCAGCTGGGCCCGGTAGTCCCGCAGTCCGCTGGGGCCTGAGACAGAGGGAGGAAGACGTTGGTGCACTCATTCAAGTGTAACCAGAAAACAGTTCTTTTTTTCCAGAACTGTAGCCGGGATTGACGTGTAACTAAAAAAACAGTTCTTTTTCCAGAACTGTAGCCGGGATTGACGTGTAACCAGAAAACAGTAATTTTTCAGAACTGTAGCCTGGATTCAAGTGTAACCAGCAAAACAGTTCTTTTTTTCCAGAACTGTAGCCTGGATTGACGTGTAACCAGAAAAAAAACAGTTCTTTTCCCAGAACTGTAGCCTGGATTCAAGTGTAACCAGACAACAGTTCTTTTCCCAGAACTGTAGCCTGGATTTAAGTGTAACCAGCAGAACAGTTCTTTTTCCAGAACTGTAGCATGGATTCAAGTATAACCAGCAAAACAGTTCTTTTTTCCAGAAATGTAGCCTGGATTGACGTGTAACCAGCAAAACAGTTCTTTTCCCACACCTGTAGCCTGGATTCAAGTGTAACCAGCAAAACAGTTCTTTTTCCAGAACTGTAGCCGGGATTGACGTGTAACCAGCAAAACAGTTCTTTTCCCAGAACTGTAGCCTGGATTCAAGTGTAACCAGACAACAGTTCTTTTCCCAGAACTGTAGCTTGGATTGACGTGTAACCAGCAAAACAGTTCTTTTCCCAGAACTGTAGCCTGGATTGAAGTGTAACCAGCAAAACAGTTCTTTTCCCACAACTGTAGCCTGGATTCAAGTGTAACCAGCAAAACAGTTCTTTTTCCCAAAACTGTAGCTTGGATTCAAGTGTAACCAGCAAAACAGTTCTTTTTTTCCAGAACTGTAGGCCAGGATTCAAGTGTAACCAAAAAACAGTTCTTTCCCAAAACTGTAGCCTGGATTCAAGTGTAACCAGACAACAGTTCTTTTCCCAGAACTGTAGCCTGGATTGACGTGTAACCAGCAAAACAATTCTTTTCCCAGAAATGTAGCCCTGATTCAAGTGTAACCAGACAACAGTTCTTTTCCCATAACTGTAGGCCTGGATTCAAGTGTAACCAGAAAATAGTTATTTTCCCAGAACTGTAGCCTGGCTTCAAATGTAACCAGCAGAACAGTTCTTTTCCCAGAACTGTAGCTGGATTGACATGTAACCAGCAAAACAATTCTTTTCCCAGAACTGTAGCCTGGATTCAAGTGTAGCCAGATAACAGTTCTTTCCCCAGAACTGTAGGCCTGGATTCAAGTGTAACCAGAAAATAGTTATTTTCCCAGAACTTTAGCCTGGATTCAAGTGTAACCAGGCAACAGTTCTTTTCCCAGAACTGTAAGCCTGGACTGACGTGTAACCAACAAAACAGTTCTTTTCCCAGAACTCTAGGCCTAGATTGACGTGTAACCAGCAAAACAGTTCTTTTCCCAGAACTGTAGCCTGGATTTAAGTGTAACCAGAAAACAGATATTTTTCCAGAACTGTAGCCTGGATTTAAGTGTAACCCGAAAACAGTTATTTTTCCAGAACTGTAGACTGGATTTAAGTGTAACCCGAAAACAGTTATTTTCCCAGAACTGTAGCCTGGATTTAAGTGTAACCCGAAAACAGTTCTTTTCCCAGAACTGTAGACTGGATTTAAGTGTAACCAGAAAACAGTTATTTTCCCAGAACTGTAGCCTGGATTTAAGTGTAACCAGAAAACAGTTATTTTCCCAGAACTGTAGCCTGGATTTAAGTGTAACCAGAAAACAGTTATTTTCCCAGAACTGTAGCCTGGATTCAAGTGTAACCAGAAAGCAGTTATTTTCCCAGAACTGTAGCCTGGATTCAAGTGTAACCAGAAAACAGTTATTTTCCCAGAACTGTAGCCTGGATTCAAGTGTAACCAGAAAACAGTTATTTTCCCAGAACTGTAGCCTGGATTCAAGTGTAACCAGAAAACAGTTATTTTCCCAGAACTGTAGCCTGGATTCAAGTGTAACCAGAAAACAGTTATTTTCCCAGAACTGTAGCCTGGATTCAAGTGTAACCAGAAAACAGTTCTTTTCCCAGAACTGTAGCCTGGATTCAAGTGTAACCAGAAAACAGTTATTTTCCCAGAACTGTAGCCTGGATTCAAGTGTAACCAGAAAACAGTTATTTTCCCAGAACTGTAGCCTGGATTTAAGTGTAACCAGAAAACAATTTTTTTCCCCAGAACTGTAGCCTGGAAATGTAACCAGAAACAGTTTTTTCCCAGAACTGTAGCCTGGATTTAAGTGTAACCCGAAAACAGTTATTTTCCCAGAACTGTAGCCTGGATTTAAGTGTAACCCGAAAACAGTTATTTTCCCAGAACTGTAGCCTGGATTTAAGTGTAACCCGAAAACAGTTATTTTTCCAGAACTGTAGCCTGGATTTAAGTGTAACCAGAAAACAGTTATTTTCCAGAACTGTAGCCTGGTTTTAAGTGTAACCGGGAAAAACAGTTCTTTTCCCAGAACTGAAAGCCTGGATTGACGTGTAACCAGCAAAACAGTTCTTTTCCCAGAACTGTAGCCTGGATTTAAGTGTAACCAGAAAACAGATATTTTTCCAGAACTGTAGCCTGGATTTAAGTGTAACCCGAAAACAGTTATTTTTCCAGAACTGTAGACTGGATTTAAGTGTAACCAGAAAACAGTTCTTTTCCCAGAACTGTAGCCTGGATTTAAGTGTAACCCGAAAACAGTTATTTTTCCAGAACTGTAGACTGGATTTAAGTGTAACCAGAAAACAGTTATTTTCCCAGAACTGTAGGCCTTCCGTGTTTTCCGTTCCGTGCCGCTGGCTTCATGCAAGTCTCCCTGATAATTATGTCAGCCCAACATCTGGGGACTTTAAGCACCACATCATCATCACCTAAGTCTCTGTTTGCTGCCAAATTAAAGCTGTGTAAATTAAGCTTTTTATAGTCAATATGCTCGTGTGTGCAGGTGCCTCTATGTGTGTGTGTGTGTGTGTGTGTGTGTGTGTGTGTGTGTGTGTGTGTGTGTGTGTGTGTGTGTGTGTGTGTGTGTGTGTGTGTGTGTGTGTGTGTGTTTTGAAAGTGAAGGGAATATTAACGAAACGAAGAAAAATCACCAGTTCATGCAATCGATAGTAACAGGGAGGGGGAGGGGGGGGGGGGAGGGGGGCGTAGTTTTAGACCAACAGTCGTTTTTCAGCTCAATTTTTCGCCCTGATTCGACGTTTGGAATTCGCGAAAACACGACGTGAGAGCTGCCATTTTGTGCTTAGCAGTATGTATCGTGACGTCATAATCAAAACTCAGCACGTGTGGTAAATGTCAAAATAGTCTGAGCTAAACCTGTTTCTGCTATGTAAAAACCAGACCATCATGGCTGCACCAAAACTCAATTGAAAATATATATATATATATATATACTATATATATA
>JABMCL010000333.1:67500-89821 GCA_018857735.1 Alviniconcha marisindica
ATGTCTAGCCATAACCCAAAGCTCCAAGCACTACTTTCAAAAACATGTCTAGCCATAACCCAAAGCTCCAAGCACCACTTTCAAAAACATGTCTAGCCATAACCCAAAGCTCCAAACACCACTTTCAAAAACCTCTGCTGTAAGCTAGGTGTCTGGTTCGTTAATTGATACACTCCCGCACGTTGGAGACTGAAAACAGGCAGAAAGTCCACGCAAATTGAAGTCTTGTGGTCTGAGAGTCTACCGGCGGTTAAGACTGAACTGGTTGCTAGGGTGAGTGATCAGGCGGTTGTGTGTGTTTCAGTGCCGGTCAGGCTGTTTGCAAGGAAACAATCAACAAAATCCCGATTAAGACATGCAGTAACGTTTACAGGTTTGAAAGACGTAGCTACGCTGTTAGCTTACCTTTCGTGTTGAGCGCAGTCAGTGGGGGCTGAGATTTGTGTATTCAGTCTGGCAGCTATATATGTGTGTGTGCTGTGTACTGCGCAAGCTTGAACTTCTGAACCACCGTTGACCTTCTCACGCAGTCGGCCTCACAGGCGCTGGCAGTTTATACAGGCCTAACTTTCCAGTTATGTAATCCGTGCTGACGTCAGCTTCGTTGTGTGCTTAAACCCCGCTTCCGATCACGTTCTAACCAGAAGGAAAAATATCGAGAAAAAAAGCTTTGAAGACTGACTCGAAGAGATCTGCCATTCAAGATACAAGACGACTAAATGATTTGCCGTAAAAATATTGTATACTGACGTAAGACATTGCGACAACGACCCATGTTCTCACTCCAAATACGTATATAAAAAAAAAGTTCAAAAGAACGCTATTTATTAGGACAAAAACACGCTTGGCAAATTTTCGGGGTAATCTCCTTTATCAAGCTACCAAATGGCACTTAAACAACAGCTAAATGGTGAAAAACGATGGAAAATGAGATGACAAGCTAAATCACTTATCTCTTTTTTCATCTCAATTTTCACAGTTTAACTGTTGTTTAAGTGTCATTTTGTAGCTTGATAAAGGGGATTACTCCAAAACTTTTGCCGTAATAAATAGTGTTGTTTTGAACCTTTTATGTGTTTGGATCTTGTTTTAGAACGCTAACAGTCATTCTTGTTTCAGATTTTCGTGTTCTCACTCTTCACGATCAGTTACAACCCATTCGCACAGCAGGCGGCCCGTTCACCTTCGTTCATCTGTATTACCCCCGCCTTCGGTTGACTGGCCGTTAAAATCAGTTATCTACCTAGGCTATCTATATTCCCTCGCCTCGACGTCCCCTGATCCATGTGCAGAATTGACGATGGTTATAACGATGGACTGAGTGCCGTCCGTCTTTCGGAACCGAAATTTCTCCGGAGTTGAGTGCATGATCACGTCTTTGAGGCTATGTACTTGTGCTAGTAATAGCGGTCATTTCTATGACGCCCCATTTCACCTACAAGGGCGAGCATACCGCGCTTTACACGATCGACAAAAATGTATCGATAAAGCCTCAAAATTAATATATAACATTGTATTCCTCGCTCACGCGCGTGGGCTTTCTCTCTCTCTCTCTCTCTCTCTCTCTCTCTCTCTCTCTTCCTCTCTCTCTCTCTCTCTCTCTCTCTCTCTCAGTAGCTTAGCTTGTATACGTATTAATCAAACAAATGTCAGACACAGGTGGTTCTACGTTTTCTCTTTCAGACCAAAGTTGGTAAAACCTGGGGGAAACACACACAGCTAAACACAGTTCGTAAAATCGTAGTAGTCCCAGGTACTTCAAGGCTGATCCGTTCCTTTCAGCGTTTAGGCAACGAACAGCCACGTCGATATCACCTGTTAGTCTCATCGTTAAGTTTGCGGTTTTGTTATGGACGAAACTGTTGACCTAGGAATCTTACTTACTTTAATAATACAAAAAGCATGGTGAAGTGTACTGTTGCTGGCGCCTGTGGTGTATGCGACATGCATTGTGCCGGGAGTGGTAACCGGTATACGGCATTGACACGATCGATTTCCTCAATCAAAACAGGCCACCCGAAGGCGTAAACGTGAAACCCATTGTCAGTGTTCCCCACGTTGGCAACTTATCCCCCCCCCCTCTCTCCCTCCCTCTCTCTCCTCCTCTCTTCCTTCCTCTCTCTCTCCTCTCTCTCTCTCTCTCTCCTCTCTCTCTCTCTCTCTTGTCGTGTGTTTTGTATGGGTTGTGTTTGTGTATGGTGTGTGTGTGTGTGTGTGTGGTGTGTGTGTGTGTGTGTGTGTGTGTGTGTGTGTGTGTGTTGTGTGTGTGTGTGTTGTGTAGTGTGTGTGTGTGTGTGTGTGTGTGTGTGTGTGTGTGTGTGTGTGTGTGTTGTGTGTGTGTGTGTTTGTGTGTGTGTGCGTGCGGTGTGTGTGTGTGTGTGTGTGTGTGTGTGTGTGGTGTGTGTGTGTGTGTGTGTGTGTGTGTGTGTGTGTGTGTGTTGTGTGTGTGTGTGTGTGTGTGTGTGCGTGTGTGTGTGTGTGTGTGTGTGTGTGTGTGTGTGTGTGTGTGTGTGTGTGTGTGTGTGTGTGTGTGTGTGTGTGTGTGTGGAAGGGGTGAGATAGGTTGGCAAGTACGGGTACATCCTACACATGTGAGTGCATGGGTGTATGTGCCTTGTGGGGCAGACTGGATGTGTCCCAGTGCCAACGTGCTTTTATGATAGCCCGACAGGCAGCTCTGTGTGTGTGTGAGAGAGAGAGAGAGAGAGGGGGGGGGGAGGGAGAGAGAGAGAGAGGGAGGGAGACTCTCAGACAGACAGAGACACAGAGAGAGCGACAGAAGGAGAGTGTTTGACTATGAGAGAGACAAACAGACAGACAGAGACAGAAGCAGAAAGAGAGACGGACAGACCGACAGACATACAGACAGAGACAGAAACAGATGAAGAGAGAGGGAGAGAGAACGATAGTCAATGCAGCCCTACACCCTATGCTATGCACCCTCTCCCCCCTCCCCACGAACTGGTAGTAGAGAATGGAAAAATAAAGCAGGTACTAAAGTAACGCAACTTATTATGAAAAATGTCGAGAAACACAAACAGACAGACAGACAGACAGACAGAGAGGCAGAGACAGAGAGATAGACAGAGACAGACAGACAGATAGAGACAAAGACAGAGCCGGTGAGAGAAAGACAGTGACCGAAATGCCGAGAAACGGACAGTCAGCGAAGCAGTGGCAAATAATGACTGAGACGTATACAGACTCACAGAGAGAATGGGGAAGAGACAGAGACGTATACAGACACACACAGAGAATGGGGGAGAGACAGAGACGTATACAGACACACACAGAGAATGGGGTAAAGACAGAGACGTATACAGACACACATACAGAATGGGGGAGAGACAGAGACGTATACAGACACACAGAGAGAATGATGGAGAGACAGAGCGAGATATAGACCGAGAGGCAGAGAGAGAGAGAGAGAGAGAGACAGAGACGTGTGCATGCAGACAGAAAAAGAAAGCAGAGACAGACAGGTAGACAGACGGACACAGACAGAGATACAGATAAGCATTTCGGTGAGAAAAAACAGAGATACACAAGGGAAGGAACACAAAGAAAAGAAACACAGAAAACAGGAGGAACACAGAGAAAAGAAACACAGAAAACAGGAGGAACGCAGAGAAAAGAAACACAAAACAGGAGGAACACAGAGAAAAGAAACACAAAACAGGAAGAACACAGAGAAAAGAAACACAAAACAGGAGGAACACAGAGAAAAGAAGCACAGAAAACAGGAGGAACACAAAGAAAAGAAACATTGAAATACAGACTATGAAACAATTATACCCATAGGTACAAACTTCAAAAGGAATCAAGGCACAGAGCGCTTGTTTCGAATCAACAAAGGGAGTTAACTGGCTCTCGGAGGCCGTCACCATAAAGGCCCGAGTTGTCTGCGGTAACTCTGTGAGCCGGTTTGGCTCTCCTTTCTCTTCACAAGTTGTGGTCTGTGGACACTGTCTTGTAACTTTGTCCCTCACAATTAATAAAACATTAAAATGATTCTTAATACAGGAGTTATTTTGGTGGTAGCGATAGGTATATAATCCCCCTCTCCCCCCACCCCCCCCCCCCCCCCCCCCCCCCTTCCCCCCCGTCCCTAATAAACCTTACGGTTTCTGTGAACGTTAAGCACCATGTTTACTTACGGAAACTCTCTTGGAGCCTGGCGCGTTCGCGACTGACCTACGGTCTTGAGGCCATACCGCACATCACCGACACAGGCCTGGCCCGTCTCACCAGGAGGGAGGAACGCGGACTGCGGACAGCCCGCGGTCTGTGCCCCACAGTCTGGTGTACGGAGACCGGAAGTGTTGCCGCTGGGGAAGCACATCCAGCTTAGTGCAGCCAAGTACAAGTTCCGCTGTCAGACAGCGACCGACTCAACAGTGCATGAAGTAGAAGAGTCCTTTCCAGGCCCAGCCCAAGTCCGGTTCTGCTCCATCTGCGATTCGATCCGCGACCTGATTGGAGGAGCGAGGGTGGATGGGGTGCAGTGCTTAGCTAACGAGTTCTCGGGAGAAAAGTAAAAAAAAAAAAACGACAACAATTTCCTAGAGATCTACACCGATGGGTCAGTGTTGGATGACGGCGCGGCAGGTGCCGCATTATATTTTGTTGTTCCCGAGTTCAACAACATGACCCACTCGTTCTCTCTACCAGCAGTGTCGGTCTACACGGCTGAGCTGGTGGCCATTCTGATGGCACTACAACATATGAGTGCCATTCATACCCCGCCCTCAGCTATAGTCATCTGTAGCGACTCCAAGGCCGCGCTCTTCTCCATCGGATCCGACTCTGCCAACGCACGGGAGGATCTGGTGAGCGAGATCGTGACGATCGGACCTCCCCCTGCAGGGACGGAATCTTCTTTCCTGGGGTGCCGACACACCTTGCACGCACCATGCACCGGGTACACATGGACTGGTGGAAAGTCATGTGCATACCCACACCCCGAGCCAGTATCGTTTCATTATGTGTTATCCAAGTCTAATAATTGTACATTTCATGTCAAACATATTTTTGTCGCGATAAACAATTTTGTCGCGGCAAGCTTACTTTTGTTACGACACACACGTGTTTGTCGTGACAAAACACGTCTCACAAAACTTTTGTAGCGACAAAAATTATACTTGTGGCAGCTCCAGCCAATGATAGTCTACAGCTGTCCTATGCCGGCCTACCTGTAGAATGAGGGACACCCCATGACGTCCGTATTGCGTCACCCACCGATCCCCGTGACCTGCTGGGGTCCGTCCCCGGGGGTGGGGGAAGCGAAGGGTGCCCCCCATTGACGACAGGGCTCGGTGGAGGAAGCGCTGTGTTCAGATCCCTGAACACCGCTAAGCCACCTCCGTGTTTGCCGAGCGTGACCAACGCTCCATCCCCTTTCGTTAAAACCAACAATCCACATAATGGTCCTAAACTACGTAGGATTACTATGCGACTCGCATAGTATGAATATCCAAATGCCTGTTTTCAAAGCCACGAGACGATGGTCTCCTTTTAACGGTAAATAGGCGTATGCCCGAACAATGGCTTTTAACAGCAGCAGTAGCGTTGTTGTCGTCTAGAAACTGGAATGGCGACCGACTGCGTCGCTCCCCGGATGCGTGGCTGGGGAGTAGAATGTGTAACTCAAAACGCATCCTAACTAATATCAGTACCCTGTTTCTACTACAGTCATTGTGTGTGTGAGTGTGTGTGTGTGTGTGTGTGTGTGTGTGTGTGTGTGTGTGTGTGTGTGTGTGTGTGTGTGTGTGTGGTGGTGGGGTGTGTTGTGTGTGTGTGTGTGTTGTGTGTGTGTGTGTGTGTGTGTGTGTGTGTGTGTGTGTGTGTGTGTGTGGGTGTGTGTGTGTGTGTGTGTGTGTGTGAGTGAGTGTGCGTGCGTGCATGCGTGCGTGCGTTTGCGTGTGTGTTTGCGTGCGTATGTCTGTGTGTTGCATATGGCCACTTCACATTTCATCATAATAGCACTTTCTCTTAATTGCTCCCGAAGACTCCCTCGAGCTCGCCACAAATTTCAGTCTGACTGGACACAGCTTGCCTATGTACCTGCCTCATAATAGGACGGGCCTGCTCAATCTCTTTATCACTTATATTAATAATATAAGCGATAAAGAGATTGAGCAAATAATATAAGTGATAAAGAGATTGAGCAAGCCCGTCTCTCAGAAAGGCCTCCAGTGTCGCCTTTGAAACAGTTCCAGTGCCCCTCTGATTGACAATGGCCTCTTTTAGCTGTTTCAAGAGACACTGTCCAGCGCTTTGTCTTTCGACGCTGTTGTCATCATGCGATCGATGGTGTGACGTCAGTGGCTTTGTCTCAACCTCCTCAGCGAACGTGTTAAGTTTTGCGCATGCGTACAATTAACCAAAAATCACACGTACGTACTATGCCGCGGAGTGGGCGTAGGGGTGTCCACAGGGTAACCGACTTGGAAAAATGTCCAGTTAGAGTCTCCAAGGATGAAGCTCCCCACCAACGAGCCAATCAGGAAGAGATGGGAAGACAAATAGGGACGAGACCACACTCCAACCCAATGCTACCTAATATAAGCCAAAAATAACCCCCCCCCAAAAACATCCCCCCCCCCCCAAAAAAAAAACCAAAAAAACACATCCACACCATGGAAAACCAAGATCACAACGACTCCGACAGTTTCTGCTCTCAGGACTTCGCCATTCGAAATATGTTCGAAGACGCAAGCCTCAATGACCCGATGCCGTCGACCCCCACCAACGAGTCCGGCAACATCACACTACCGAGCCTCCCGGTACCCGACATTGGCACAGCCCCAACCGACCAGGAGGACAAAGTTAAAAACCTCCTGGAACTAACCAGACCATTAACGGAACTCAACGCCAGCCTCAACTTGATGGCAAAAGAGATCCACGAGGGCACATACCGCCCCTGCTGGGTCACCAAAATCAAGTTTCTCCCCGACATTTACCTGCGGGGGAAAAAGATGAAAGGGACAGAATCAACAGGGAAGCCAGGCAACTGGCATCCAACGCATTCAACAAATACAAGGCGGAAAGCTTGGCCTTCCTTGGAAAGGAAATCCAAGCTACGAAAAGGGCAATGGACTCAGCACTGACGACGGCAAGATCGTTCAACACAAGAGAGCGCCGGCAACTAAGCAAAGGCCTCAGTGCAGCCATAGCGGCCGAGGCTGCCAAAAACAAAGAGGTACTCGATGCGGAGGACAACCCACCCCAGAGAGAAAGCTACCAATACCGCCCACACCCCTACACACGGAGCGGCGGAAGAGCAAGCAGCAGAAGAGGGAGAGGCAGAGGGCACGACACCCAAAGATATTGATGGGACCCCCCACCCCCCCCCCAAAAAAAAAAAAAAATTCAAGACCCCCACTCAACGGCGGGGGTCACACCTTTTCCCAAGAAGGGTAGATCTCGTGTTGCAAAAGTTGTTGCTTAAAAAAAAAAAAAAATGGGAACACAAACAAAGCCGTGCAAATCAGTGCACGAAAGAACAAAACACAGCAACAGGAGATAAAGGCTCCCCACAAAAACAACTACTGCAAACCTCTAAGACGTGTAGCAATAAACACACGAACTAAATCAAGTATCTCGCATGAAAACCGAGCGCACTGAACAAACAGAAAAAGAGAATGTAACATAGAGCCGTGAAAACATCAGGGCGAATCAAACAAAACCCTCACCCATAAACTAACAAAGAGGTTTCCCCAAAGCCCGAGCAGAATCGCTCCAAAAGCCAAAAAACATAACACTGCTGGCCAACATTCATAAACCAACTGAATAAACGACCCCACGCAACGACACAACAAATCTGGTCACCCCAATGGGCCAGACGAACCCCACTTCGCCAAGAAGGCAAAAACAAAGGAAAAAGCAAAGAGGAAGAGCAACAAAGCAAACAAACGGACAGACGCAAAAAGCAAACAAACGGAAAGACACAAAAAGCAGAACAAGAAGAAAAAGATCAACAAAAGAAACGGCTAACAGAATAACGACTCCCCAACCGTAGCACAAATCAACCGGGACGAAACACGCACAAAAACCATACAAGGCTCTCCTAGCCACGCATTGGACAAAAACAAGGAAAAACAAGTCATCCATCAAGGCCACCCATTGGCTGAGAGCCCAACAGCGCTAGCACACCACACCGACTGAGCCAGCCCGCCACAACGCTGGCAAGAGCGAAAACGAAGGTACTGCGCCACGAGCAGCGTACCAACAATAAAGAGGAAAAAAGACAAACCCTGAAGTACAAAAACGAAGATGAAAAAAGACAAACCCTAAATAAGCAACCGCCACAACAAGGCGAAAAACGAAGCTGAACAAAAAAGTCTGTGGAAAAAGCAACACAGCAAAGGAGAAATCCTCCCCTACACAAGCACCTCGCGACCCAAACGTCGCAAAAACGGTCTGCTCACGATCCGAACCCCTACGAACAATGACACGTCGTGCACCGAAACACGGGCACAAAAAACGTCAGCCGAAATACAAACGGCAAAAAGAACGAAAAAGTGAACTAACCAGAACAAAACAGTTCGTGAGAAATTTCTCGTCACACCAACTCACCATACCTGAAATAAAGGTACTAGCGAAAGGACTGAAATTTATCCCATACCCAGGGCCACCGCAAAAACAGGCCCTAATAGCAAGCCTGAAAGAAATGGGCAGAAAAATGAACTGCAGAACCAAATTCGGGGACAACAATACCCCCATACACCCTCTATACACCAACACGGGGTTCGACCCGGGCCGAGTAGACCCAAGCATACTTGGATGAAACCAGGATCAACCTGGAAGAAATGAATATCCCCCAGGCAAGCTCCCAACAACTAACTAACGAGGAAAGAAAAGCGTTGGTAAACCTCAAAACCTGGACCACATCGTGATCCTTAAGGCTGACAAAAACTCAACTATTGTCGTGATGGACAAAGACGACTACATAAAAGAGGGCCTGAGACAACTGGCAAGCATCCACTACACGGAAGTCACAGACACTCCCGATCCAACAGAGCTGGCAAACCAACGTATGAGAACGATCGACGATCTGTACGAAGCGAACCAAATCGACAAAACAACCCACAGATTCCTGTCACAGACAGCTAAACAAAATAGCTGGGGGAAATGTACCTACTCCCCAAAGTACACAAACTCTCATCAGAAGAAATCATCCAAGCGGAAACGCACTCACTTAAAAGCCTAAACAAAACCCTACCGGGAACGGCCAAGTCATTGCGCAATGCGGTAGCCCGACGTACTACATAGGCAAACTTATTGATATCTTGCTTCTACCCATTGTCAAAAGACAAAACACATACACACGGGATACCCCGCACTTCATACGAATGATCGAGTCACTCCAGGCATCCCCGGACTGCACCCTAGTGGCATATGACTGCACGTCAATGTACACAAATATGGAGTTCAATGAACTAAAACAAGCAGTTAACAAGTGGTATCTTGCCAAGGACTGAATAATACAGTCCAAAAACACGACGTAGTCCGACTAGTGGAAACACTACTCACGAACAACTACTTCTCGTTCAACGTCAAATTATACCACCAAACCATTGGGGCATCTATGGGAGCAATACCGTCACCTGAAATATGCGACATACGTCTCCACCAAATACTGGAACACTTGATCAAAAACTCGCCACACAAAAATAAAATAATAACCCACGTCCGATTCAGAGACGATGGCTTCATGATATGGGAGAACGCAACGAAAGAAGACATAACGAACTTCTTTCACACGGCCAACAATTTCCACCACCTCCTCAAATTCACCCACCAGCTATCAAAGCAAGAAATTACCTTCTTGGATACGACAGTGTACAAAGGAAAAAGGTTCACGAACTCCAGAATACTGGATATCAAAACCCACACCAAACCAACGGAGACGTATCAATACCTCCACCGAATATCATGCCACCCAGACTCAGTCTTTCGTGGGTTCATAAAAGGAACAGTCATCTCAAGAATCCGCACCAACTCCGATCCTGACAACTTAAAGTCAGCCCTCGCCAACTTCAAAACCAAACTGATTGAAAGAAGATACAAAATCCAAGAAATAGACCAGTACTTCAACGAGGCCCTACTACACGACAGAAAAAGTCTCTTGGCTGACAGACCAAAGAACAACAAAATCCCCTTGGTGTACATTACCAAATACCACCCGCACCTCAAAAACTTGAGGAAAGCCCTTACAAAAGGATGGGACCGCATAAAAAACAGTCACCTACAACAACTGTTCCCTAACCCACCAACAATAGCCTTCCAACGGAACAAAACATCAAAGAAATGTTAACCAGGAAATAAGAAAGGAGGAAAGGAAGGGGAGAAAAGCAAATTCCCCCCAACAAATCACACACAAGGCGACGGTCCTTCACAATGAACAAAAGAGCAAACGACACGGAACGGGAGAAAAGTAAACATGACTCAAACTACACAATGGCAACAACCACTGGGCAAATGACGCACACAATCCACCCCAAGAAGGGAGACAACCCACTCGAGACCCTAGCACCTCTCGCCCATCGAAAAAGAACGCAACAAAACATGGGACAAACGAACAAACAGAGGGTCAGTCGGGGCACGGTCACAACCCAACCACAAACCCTAAACCAAGAAGTCCACAAAATGGACAGGCAACCTGGACAGATATAATAAAAAATTAAAAGGAAGGCCTAATAAAAGAAAAGGTAAACCAACACAACAACAAAAGCACCCGAAAGTGAACAGGCAAGCTCCCTGATGAGGTCAATGCCAGTTGTGAACAACAGCCTTCACAACCAAAAAGACCGAAACGCCATACCTCCGACATAAGGCCACACAAAAGAAACAAAACAAAGAGAGGAAGGGAAAAAACATACAAGGTGGAACATAAAACTAAATCACCAGCCCAAAAAGAGGCAAAGGCGTCGGAGCTTCATCCTTGGAGACTCGAACTGGAATTTTTTCCAAGTCGGTTACCCTGTGGACACCCCTACAGAGGAGCTACAGCTTTGCTGACACTTTTTTTGCCGAAAAACAAAAGCGAAACAAAACAAACAGCACAGCCGTGGTACTTCACTGCAGTAGATCAAAAAGCAGTTGCCGTAAATGGAAAGGAACCGGAAATATCGTCAATATCACACCAGTGAAGCTGCAAAGAGGGGCGGGAAGAGGGTGTTTGTATCGGCGTTGCGCTTTGCAGATCAAAGTTACAACAAAAAAAAACAAAAAAAAAACAGCAGCGACGTTATTCTGGAAGTGAGAGGGTCTTAAGTGTATAGCCTTGCTTTTGACGGGTGCTCGCGATACGTTATTATTTGTCTCTATCTTCTTTTTTCTTTTCTTTTTTTAAATCAAGGTGATGAGAACATTTTATTTTTGAACTCTTTTTTACCTTTTTTGCTCACACTGACGTTTTTGTGTCCAAGATCAGGAAGAAAAAGAAAAATGCAACATTGATAGGTCCAATCAATGACACTGACGTCAGCAGTTGTAATTGCGATGTACTTTCAAACGTGAGTTCGATGCAGGTCCACTTACAGCTGTGAACAGGTTTTCATCTGCAGTAAAATGCACACCTTGCAACTGAAGTGACCAACCCCCCCCCCCCCCCCCACCCCCATTAATCTTTAGTTTTAAGAGTTTGTTCCAGTTCGTCCCTAATATGTCAGCCCGACATCCGAGGACATTAAGCCTCACATCATCATCGGTAACTCTCACTGGCATGCGAGTAAATAGCTTACAAAGTACTCCCGCTGCCTGCTTGATTAGCAGGCAGCGGGAGTACTTTGTAAGCTATTTACTCGCAAAAGCTGTTGCGGCACGTTTTGTCACCACGGCAAAATCAACGCACAAGGAAGTTAATCAGCGCTCGAAAGACGAGAGAGAGAGAGAGAGAGAGAGAGAGAGAGAGAGAGAGAGAGAGAGAAGAGAGAGAGAGAGAGAGAGAGAATATGTGTGTGCGTGTGAATGTGAGTGTCTCTCTCTCTCTCTCTCTCTCTCTCTCTCTCTCTCTCTCTCTCTCTCTCTCTCTCTCTCTCTCTCTCTCTCTCTCTCTCTCTCTCTCTCTCTCCAAAATTTTGCAGAAGAGCTGCAAAATTGATGATATCCGATTCCTCTTTATCAACCGATACAAAGCTATGGTACTTGGGAATACTTTCACTCAAAGAAAAGCTTATGTTCAATAAGGCAGTATTAGTATTCAAAGCATACAAAAATCTTGCACCTCCGTACCGTAAACAGCTTTTTATCTGTTCCAACATTCGCGCCACATCAAGATACATAACTCTGCCCAAACCAAGAATAGACCTTTTTAAAACTAGTTTCTCATTTTCAGGCGCATCCTTGTGGAATACCATCCCAAATCAAATAAAATCATGCCATTCACTAACCAGCCTCAAAACACAACTTTTTAAATGGATCAGTAAGTAAACATGGTGCTTAACGTCCACAGAAACCGTACGGCTTATTAGGGACGGGGCAAAATGGATCAGAAACAGATTGTTGTAAATAACCACACACACACCGTTATTGTGTGGTGTCTTTTTTGTTTGTTTGTTAATATGGTGAGGGATTATTGTGTGGGGTCTTTTGTGAAGTGTGTGAGGCTTTGAGTGGCTTTTTGAAAGGGGAGGGGAGGTTTTATTGTGTGTGTGGTTTTCTTTGTGTGTGTGAGGCTTTGAGTGAGGAAGTGATGGGTGTTATTGTGCCGGGTCTTGCGCGCGTCGGCGTTGTGTGGTAGATTGAGAGAGAGAGAGAGAGAGAGAGAGAGAGAGAGAGAGAGAGAGAGAGAGAGAGAGAGAGAGAGAGAGAGAGAGAGAGAGAGAGAGAGTCATACAGACACTGTTTGTATTCGTCTCGCAGTTCTGGTCTGAAAATGTCATGTAGACTTCGTCCACTGACGAAAAAATACAGCGAGTCTGTGTCACACTGGATCAAGGAAAAACCACGCCGCGAAAAGAAGTGATCGAGAAACTCAAAATATAATCTGAGCAAGACAAGCTTTGCGTAACCGTAAACGAAAAACCCTATGTGCAGCGCAGATCGTAGCAGATGCTTTGTTTTGAGCATTTGACTTCGTATATATCAGAGTCCAGTTGGGTGAAGCTAAGAAAACGGGGATCATTGACTGATGCTTTCGCTTCGGATTCTGTGCACAGCGAAACAATTTTGAATTTGGTTTGATTAGTCAATTTTTCCGTAACTAGAATTTCCTAATGTTTTCATGGACTCAGCAATTACTTTTTTCTTTGGATCAAGATCTGCTTCTCGGCGAGCTTGAACCACTTGATCTACAAAGCCTTTGAAGCATGGCTTTCTTTCAAATTGCACTACTTCGTAAATACGGGTGACTTTTAAGCCCAATCTCAGATAATATTGCAGGAGAAGGGTGATGAGCAAAAGATCACGACCAAAGTAACTGCTGATGAGAGACCGTTGAGGTTGTTTCATAAACCCACGCTCTTCTCCATACTGTTTCATGTAAGGGCCAACATCATCGAGACTGATGTCTACATTTTTGAATATGGGACACATTTCCAAAAACCTTTCCTTTAAATGTTCGGGAGTTTCAATATCAACGCGAAGTATGCCGAATAGTTCTCCTGTTTGCACGAGCTCGAGAATGTCTGAAGTGGTGAGAGGCCCCGGGGGCAAAAAGGTGCGTTTTGAAAAACGATTGCACTCGCGCATTTTGCTGTTTTAACTGGCGCCACTGACACTCTTTCATGACCACCAGGTTGTAACCCAGCTGTCGGATGCATGCATGCTTTTGTTGGGTACGCTCTGCTTTGACGGCCAGTTCTTGGTTTTGGGCGTCGTCTGACTTGGAGTCAAGGATACAAGAGCACGGATGAAAAAACACCCGTCAAACTCATAGACTGTTTGAAGGGGCATGAAATCCATCCACGGGTATTTTCTTTCCTCCGATTTTTTTCCCGCGCACTATTGCCTGCGTGCTGAACGAAAATATACTTGGTAGCGCTTACATAGTTTAACCAGTCCAGCGGAACTTGGCTTTGAGGACAACTTTTTTCCAGCCTAAAATTGCACTCCGCCCGCCGTCGGTGAAAGTAGCCAGTGGGCATGTCTTGCCCCATGCAATATAAACACAGCGAGAAAGCATCATACCCCAAGTTTGTTTTAACTGCTTTGGCATCAGGGTAATCATGTGGGAGAATTTTTGGTTCATTTTTGACGGTCAATCAGTTCCAAACAATGGACGGGCCACCCACAATATTTTGTTTGATCCGAGTGTGTAGGTCTGCGTGTTTGTTAATGAACAAAACAAAAAACGAGTGTCCTGATCTTTGAGTTGAAACAGCAGTTCAAACGACAATCCAGGAAGCGACAGTGCGTCTTCTAAAAACGTCATGCCTCTAGCTCGGAAGAAATCTCTTTGTTGATAGCCGCGTGAAGAAATCCAGTCACATCTTTTTTGTTGTAACAGATCAGAAAATCTTGAAACGTTTGCATGTTTTCGCGTTTCCAGACAGACAGGCATTCTCTGTATTGTTCATCGGAAATGTTGTTTCCTGTGAGTGTCGGAAAAAAAGGAGGAATGCGGGGACAGAGAAGATTCTTTTAGTTTCTCGGCTGAATCAAACCACTCATAAGAAAAGCGGCCTTCGGAATCCGGCACATCAACGGCTTTCAGGTAGGATTCGTACCTGTGACCGACAGCGATGAAATTTGAAATATCCAAAAAGCGGAATTCGTTGGTAGATATCATGAGATAATTGTTGTCACGTTTGATGAAGGAAGGTTGGTAGCCTGCTTGCTTTAGCCACTTGAACAAGTATGCCGTGACGAGATTGAGATCATATTCATGCCACTATTAAAGCCACACAAAGTGAGAAGGCGCAGACGCTGTTCCAGCTTTTCTTTTAGTTTGTGTAAAGGATGAGACTCGTGAGCAACATCGTTTTGGGCAATGTCAGATCATGTTTGGTCAGTGTCGGCAAACACGGGCTCAAAGCTTTCCATCTGTTTATCAAAAACAACATCAGCCATTTGATCGAGACAGGACATCATTTGATCAACAAGAGCTTGAGGATCTTTGTTTTCTACAAAACAGACCGGCTCTTCAAACCCTGGCACATCTGAATGGAAAGCCACTGAGATGGGAACATGGCGATGGGTGTATTTTAACGAGGATGATAAAGAAGAAGTAGAAAGATGGGGGTTCTTTTCGTTCGTTTGTTGTACAGGGACCAAGAGACTTTCAAAATCATATTCGCTCGTATAAGAAGACAATTTGATTGAATCAGGTGTGTAGATTCCCCATTCTTCCAGCTCCTGCAGGCAGTTTGTTTTGAGAAGATAGACTCCCCCGTTGTAGGTGTGTTTAGTGCTGCCAGTGCAGGTTCGTAAACGGTCTAAAACATCTTTCGAGGACTTTACGAGTTTAGGACAGCGAGTGCAGCCAAAGGTTTGGGCGTACAGCGAAAGGTTGTGAATGTGTGTGTTGTCAAAGAGGTTGAGATAGAGCTCTGTCGTGGAACTATCTCCCACATGCAACGGACGACGCTCTAATCGAGCAAAAGGAAGACGAGAATGGTCTTGAGGATGAAGATGGAGAGAATACACATCAATTCTCAGGTTGTGCCGCTGTTCAAAGTAGGATAATTCATTCAAACTTACCCCTTTGAAGTTTTTGAGGTCAATTCCGACTTCCGACGAGGGTAATGCTATGAAAGAGCCTAGTGTGGAGGGTGCGTGGCTACATCTCCGTTGAAAGCGTATTACTCAAACTACCCCTGAGGACCTAAGGGAGGAAAAAAGAGGATAAGGAGGATGGGGAAGGAGACAAGTCATTATCAAAATTAGTTTAATCATTTTAAAGCCGGTACCACGGCTCAGTTCGCCCTCTCTTTTTTTCTTTCTTTTTCTTTTCTGTCTTTTTTCTTCTTCTCTCATTGTGTGTGTGTGTGTGTGTGTGTGGTGTGTGTGTGTGTGTGTGTGTGTGGTTGTGTGGTGTGTGTGTGTGTGTGTGTGTGTGTGGCTGCTCTAGCATTTGGTACCGACCTGTGAGGTTAAAGAGACAAAGGACAACAACAGAAGCTAAACATAAGGGTTTGCTTCCAAAACACCATCTGACGTTAGTCTAAAGTTATATATTTTTTAGATGGATTGTTTTTGTTCCTTTAGATTGAAAGTATGATCTTTGCTCAGAACGTGTTCTTTAACGGCAACCTATTTTTACGTTGTTATTTTTAAATACAACTTGTGGTTGTTGTTGTTGTTGTTTTGTATAGATTAAATTGAAGGAATTAAATTGTTGGCATAAATTGTTTTCTTTTTACTATAATCATCTGTACAATGAATTTTATATGCAGCCACATTTTTATGCCATACATATATAGTAATTATTCAGTATTTTGTAGAGTTCGATTTAATACTAACGAAAATACATTACTTTTCCGATGAAGCCTCCCCCCCCCCCCCCCCCTTGAGGCCATCTATCCGGCCTTAGCTTTTGAACAAAATTGTCATTATTCGTTGACTGTGGGGGAAAAATTGCTAAAATCCCAGACGTTCCTTGGGGCGACGTTTCATCATAGTTCAGGAGCTGTGTGAGAGTCGAGGTGGCCGTCCTGTGCTGTCCGTCCTAACGAGCCTTACGGTTTCCGTGGACGTAAAGCAATATTGAACCATGCTTCGGCATTGGTCTCAGCTTGTCCCTAATATGACAGCCGACATCCGAAGACATTAAGCAACACAACCGAACCGGGGCGACGTTTCGGGTAGCAAGTGGTTCCTCCGGGCCATTTCCATCCCTGCAATCCCCCGGGAGATGCTTGTGGGTGGGGGACAATCTAGGATGCAGCATCGGGCTGAATCGATACTTTCTTTTCTTGTACAAACCGACTAAACACTATAAATTATTTTCCTGCAATTGTGGTGCAGGCTGGACGCTAAACACGCTTCAAAGCTCGAGGAAAATCGAAATAGAATCCAAACTTCTTCTTTTTTATCAGGAAGCACTTTCACCACAAGTTACAAAATTGATGAAGTTTACACAACAAACACGGCGTGACAGGCATGCTGTTTGTAATTATTTATGTGTCGGTGAAGAAGCCGATTGTCGAACATATTCCGATTCAGTGACGATCTACAAAACTTTGTTTTCAAAGCCGAAATAGTGGAGCAGTGTATGCGATCAAGGGAAAGTGAATTTCAAATGTCAGGACAAAGTTGGGGAGAGAAAAAAAAAAAGGGGGGGGGGGGGGGGGAGAGAAATCCATGCGTCTTGTATTTGTATGGCTGGATCTAGATTAAGGGAGAATCAGGAGGGGAAGGAAACGTCCTGGGCGGAGTGTAGACGTGTGGCAGGTCGTAGAGGTGGGAAGGACCAGAACCAGCACGCACACACACACACACACACACACACACACGCAGCACGCACGCACGCACGCACGTACACACGCACGCACGCACACACACACATACACACCCACACACACCACACACACACCCACACACGCACACACGCATGCACGCACGCACACACACAACACACACACACACACACACACACACACACACACACACACACCACACACACACACACACACACACACACACACACACACACCACGCACGCACGCACGACGCACGCACGCACGCACGCACGCACGCACGCACGCACGCACGCACACACACACACACACACACACACACACACAGAGTGAGTCAAGCTATTCCAGTGTCAGGGTTTCCAGTTTGTTCACCGAGAAGCCCTCTCTCCGGAGTCTGTGTTCACGTTTCTCGCAGTGTACCTTCTCCATGAAGCGCATGCATGCAACTTTGTATTTGATACATTCACTAATGGGAAGTAGTGTAGGTTTTGTTCGGGTGTTATTGTTTTATTTTTCTCGTGTTTGTCGTTGCTGTTTTGTTTTGCTTTTTGTTGTCTCTTTAGGAGAGGGTTGATGTCGGGGTGGCAGGAGAATGACCCTTGTGGCATTAAATATTAGCAAGAATAAAAGAATATTACTAAAGGGACCAAAAGCAGTGTGCACATTTGCGGCACGCCTTCCTGTGAGAAATTAACAACCAATTATAACACAAAATAAGAACTGCAGCAATTCAGCCAGCACACACGTTATCTGTCAACACGGAGAGCGTCTTCTAGAGAGAGAGAGAAACACAGAGACAGACAGGCAGGCAGACAGACAGACAAAAACCCGAGACAGACGGCGGCAGACAGACAGACGCAGATATATAGACGAGACACAGAGGGAAGAGACGAGAATTCAAAAGGGGTTCAAATTCCGGGGTTCTCTCTCTCTCTCTCTCTCTCTCTCTCTCTCTCTCTCTCTCTCTCTCTCTCTCTCTCTCTCCCCTTTCCTCTCTCTCTCTCTCTCTCTCTCTCTCTCTCTTCCCCCCTGATTGACCATATATAAAAACAAAAACCCAGATGATTCACGATGTCGTGTATTTGACCTAAGCATCAGTGACCATTGTCCCATCTCCTGTAGAAATCTGTTAAACTTTCAAAATGTAAACTCAAAACCCATTCTCTTATATCTTTTGATCGTTCAAGCACTTTAATAAAACAGCATTTTGTGCTGACCTGAATTGTGCCCCTTTTATTTCGGTCCTGAATTAACTGACCCGAAGAAGCTTTGTCGGTGGGGCTTTACCTCAGTGTAATCAACAGACACGCGCCACTGAAGCACAAGCGCGTCAAACATCCCAAATTACCACCCTGGCTTAACAAAGATGTAATGCAGCTAATGGCTAGCGAGACAAACTAAAGAAAGAAAAACTTTTTTTCAGAATATAAGAAGCTAAAATAAAATAAAAAATCAGGTGAGAAAACAAAAAAGGACTATTTCCAGAAACTCATGAGCGAGAAAAAAAAATATTTCGACTGTGTGGCGTGCTCTAAATACATTCACGAAAGGGAGCCAGTCTCATTCTGCCGATATCCCAAAGAACCTAACGCTGATAAATTCAATAATCACTTCCTTTCTGTGGCAGAATGTTTGGCAAAACCACGATCGGATGATGTATATGACTCTGAATGCTCAAATATTCTACATGAATTTTGCGAGCGAAAAACACGAGGGCAGGAGCCATTTGTCATCCCATATATTTCCATTCCAGAACTCGGTAAATATATATCCAACCTGATAACAAAAAGTCGTCTGGACCCGATGGCATTAGTAACCACTTACTTAAATTGTCACTGCCTTAATAATAGACTCACTTACTTACATTTTTAATCTATGCATCGAGAAAAACCATTATCCATCTGAGTTTAGAAAGCAAAAGTGATCCCATTGTAAAAACCCCAAAAAATTTGACTGACAAAACCCCTTTGTTTTTGTCCTGTCCAAATCCTCGAAAACATGTGCATGTGCAGTTAAATGATTATTTGGAAAAACACCTACTCTTCACCCCTTCCAGTCTGGTTTTCGATGAAAACACTCTTCATACCGCATTAGTACGGCTTAACATTCTTGGCTGACAGCGATGAACGATCTGAGGTGTCTGGCGTGATATTCCTTGACCTTTGGATCACAATTCATGATGTACAAGCTGGTGCTCCCTTCAAATTCAAGTTCTCTCCGTTTTTCAAATTTATCTTGAAGGCAGAACGCAAAGTGTTTTCCTCCAGGGCTCTTTTCTTCTGAAGGCTCTGAAAAGTTTGGGGTCCCACAAGGATCTGTCCTAGGGCCTATTCTTTTTAAATATTTTTATAAATGACCTCCATTATGTAAAGAATATTTCTGTTGCTTGCGACGTTGAGTGACACAAACTCCACACATCCCGGAAAAGAATTATGCAGGTAGAACACACCTTACAGGAAAGCCAGGTCTCATGTTGGGCGAAATAATTCTATGGTCATCAATCCAAAGAAAAACCCCTCTATGACAATCGCTACAAGGCAGAAGCACAGCTTTACCTTTATTGCTTATCTGTTCTACATGGAGTGAAAGTTTAAAAAGTGGCAGAAACCGACTTTTAGGAATAATTATAAAAAACAAACTTCGGTGGGAACCCCATATTGACACACTGTGCAAAACACTCTTTAAGCGTGTCTTCCCTTTTATCTCTAAATACTTGTTGACACTGATACTTTAAACTTTTCTTCAATGCCCACAAAAACCCACATTGACTACGCATCCGTAGTGTGGGGCGGCTGTAGTGATGCTCTCAAAAAACGATTTAAATTTTCTCTAAGAAGACCGGGAAAATAATCCTTCCAGATAAAAATCTAACCATGACCAGAAACTGAATAAGATAGGAATATTGAACCTTCACAAACAACTGGACTACAACAAAGGGGGTTTTATGTATAGGGCACTTACCACAATGCGCCAGTGTACATATTAGCTTGTACAAAGCTCCCCACTTAGCTCCAGAAACAACTACCTTCAGTTACCAAAGCCAAGAATAGATTTATTCAAACAAGCATGGCCTTTTCTGGTGCCCCGTTTTTGGGAAAAGTCTTCCCGGCACCTCAGATCATGTCACTCACTCAGCTCCCCAAGAGCCTCATTTAAAAAACCCCTTAAAACAGGGAAAAACCCCCCCCCCCCCCCCCCCATCATCGTTTATCACATCACTGAAAAGTGATTTACTGTTCTAGGGTTTTGTGTGTGTGTGTGTGTGTGTGTGTGTGTGTGTGTTTGTGTGTGTGTGTGTGTGTTGTGTGTGTGTGTGTGGGTGTGGGTGTGTGTGTGTGTGTGGTGTGTGTGTGTGGTGTGTTGTGTGTGTGTGTGTGTGTTGTGTGTTGGTGTGTGGTGTGTGGTGTGTGTGTGGGTTTGTTGTTTGTTTGTTGTTTGTTTGTTTGTTTGTTTGTTTTGTGTGTGTGTGGGGGTGTGTGTGTGTGGTGTGTGTGTGTGTGGTGTGTGTGTGTGTGGATTGTGTGTGTGTGGTGTGTGTGTGTGTGGTGTGTGTGTGTGTGTGTGTGTGTGGGGGTTGTGTGTGTGTGTGTATCTGTGTGTAGTGAATGCAGCATTCCTACTGTGATTTATGGTCTGATCTACTTTGTTTTTTTTTTATCTTTTTTTTTTTCTTCTTTTCTTCTCCCCCCCCCCCCCCCCCCCCCCCCCTTTCCCCTAGGGATTTTTCAAAAAATAAATTTCGATTGTCAACACCATTTTTTTCATGTATACTCTTATTTTTTATTGTCATTTCAAGTATTTTCAATGATTTTGCTGTTCCTGTATGTTTATTACTATTAATAGGGTAGTTTATATTTTATTTTTTTTTAATATTTTTATCCTGTTTAATATTTCGATTAAAAATAAAAAATAAATAATGTAAATTTTTTCTCCAGTTTTCACTTATTGAAATTTAGCAGGACTAGTTGTGGCAGGCTAAATGAACCTAAAAATACAATCCTTTGGGAAAAAAAAATTTTCAGTTCGAGTTCGAGTTCCCCTCTCCAAATTTTTCAAAGATTTGTTGTTCCTGTATGTTTATTACTATTAAGGGGTAGTTTATATTTTTTTTTTTGTATATTGTTTTATGTTTAAAAATTAATCGATTTTTAAAATTTGTTTTTTTTTTGTTTTTGTTTTTTTTTTCATATAATTTTCTCCATGTTTCACTTGTTCAGTAGTTTAGCAAGGACTAATTGTTAGACAGGTCAAAAGAACCTAAACTACAATCCTTGGAAAATAAAGTTTTCGAGTTCGAGTTCGAGTTCTATTCTCCATAGATTATACTATTTGGCGTTTTGTGGTTAACTGATAGTACTTTCGTGCATGTGTAATATGAACCTGTTCCACTTTCTTAATCTCTTTAACCCCCATGCTTCAGAGACATACGTTAAGGCCAGTATGACGTACGTGTGTATCAAATAAGTGGAAGAATATCTTAATATCTGTACACCCAATACGGTGCGGAACAGCACTGACTCAAGTAAGGAACGTTTATGTTTACAACGTGGGTGTTGTAAGAGAACCAACCTTTCGCAATGTTACTTAAATGTTACTTCCGGAAAAATGTGAATCTTCCAAATCATTAAGAAACTGGAAAGCAAAAAAGGGGTTCACAATAAAACCAAATTTTTTCTCATGTAAAAAAAAAAAATCTATCAAGGCGTTAATTGATATGAAACGTTAGAAAAATTTGGGGTAAGGGGTATTAATTTTTTTGCAGACTTTTTTAATGATTATTGTATTGCATGTGTGTAAATTTAATGGGTTTGGGAAAGGGAACAGCATGTCGGCGATTCCCCTTTAAAACTGTTGTGTGTATGCAGTGTGGAAGGAGGGGGGGGGGGGGGGGGCGGGGAGTGAGTGGGTTTTTTGTGGTTTTGTTTTTTGTAGTATTCGGGTTTGTTTGGTTTGGGGGG
>JABMCL010000743.1:0-60000 GCA_018857735.1 Alviniconcha marisindica
ACCAAGCCGTGAAAAAAATTTGGCATCTGTTTGATCTTAGAATGTGTACTTGTTGTTTATTTAGACGCAGGATCAGTAGCCGATATCTCGCTAGGTCCGTCAAGTGCAAGGCGCGGCCTTCTCTATTTAGCAGTGCCGAATTGTTGTTTTGACTCCATTAAAGTAATTCCGAGTCGATCAATGCTTCATCGTATAGTATTTTGCTTAACTGACTTCATGTTTAGTGTTTATTTTGGGTTGAAATTAACTTATTAAGTATTGTGTACTGTAGAAGCTAAGTTGTATTCATGGACTACTTGATATCACTTCAGTATCAGCGATGCTGTGACTAGATAACGCGCCCAGGTGAAAGTTCACGCCGATTGTTTTAGAAACTAGTCTTTGAGTGTGTCTAGCTTCTTATACAGAACGTTGTATTGTAATTGTTATGTATCATTATTTAACTGTGGGAGCGTGCACTTTATCAGTTCTGATGTAAGTTTTAGTAACATTAATATTTTGTACATTGTGTTAGCTGTGATTTAGTTGTATGAATCTGTTTATAGACAGGAGCAAGCCACGTTTCCCACGATTGTTGTAAATAAAATAATTCAGGTTTGTACATTTTGTTTATACGGTTTAAAAGACTGTAACTTAGCTTTTATTGGATGTTTTTCATGTTTTAATAAGTTTCGGCTGAGAAAATGATACTTGTATGGGCCAAGGAAACACAAATGTTAGCCATTTTGTGGTCCAGAGGGCCGATTTGCGGCGAGAGCGTGTTTTCCTTGCGGCCCGCGCCGCCCTGTTATCTATGCGTGCGAGTGATCATTTTGGGTTCGTGAGTCGGTTTGGCCTAGCGGTAAGGCGTTTGGCTGGTAAGCGGAAGGACCTCGGTTCGATACCGCTTCGGCTCTCCTTTCTCTTAAAAAATGTTGTGGTTTTGTGGACACTGTCTTGTGACTTTGTCCATCACTTCCTACTGAAACATTAAAATGGCTCTCATCGCTGCCCCATCTTAATTCAGGAATCATTCTGGTGGTGACAGTTTTAGCGATGGGTATATAATTCCCTCTCCCCACCCTCCATACCCCCCCCCCCTTCTCCCGTCCCTAAAAAGCCGTATGGTTTTCTGTGGACGTTTACTTACATGTTTACTTACTTCATTTTGGGTCAGAGTTCAGGAGCTGTGTGAAAGTCGAGATGGCCGTCCTGGGCTTTCCGTCCTAACGAGCCATAAGGTTTCCGTGGACGTAAAGCAATACTGAACCATGCTGACCATTGGTCACCGTTTGTCCCTAATATGTCAACCGACATCCGACATCCGCGGACATTAAGCTCTACATCAGCATCAGCATTTTGGGGGTGCTGAAAATTGTCTGCTGTACAATAAATCCTGATTGCCGTACGCCTGCTGTGGTCTCCCTTTTTGACCGACTCCGCTGCCTGTCCTTCTTGACCACTCCACTCCATTCCATTTAATTTTATACATATAATTACATAAAGAACGTATTTATAAATGATGTACAATTATTGACTTGTTATTTGGTGTGTTTATTCTTCATATTTAATGGTATTATGTAGATATAACGTACACTTATTGACTTATTCTTATTTTGGTGTGAAGTTAGAAACTTCAACTTTGTTGGAATTTTGTCATAACCCATGGTTCTGTGAGTGGGATGTTATGTTTTCGCCTTTCCCACTGGCAGCACAATGTAACGGACGGTGTACTGGGGTGATGAGGACATTGCACTACAAAGGCAATACACTTTCCAGTCGGTTGTGAAGAGATTCATGAGTAACAAACACATTGAGCCTGTCGGCAGATTTGGTTTTCTCCTGATTAGTCTGCGTTTAAAAGACCCAACCTTCTCAAAGTGTGTTCGCTATAATGCTAAGATGAAAAAATTACTTAAAGGGCCCAGAAAGGCAGTTTTCGTTTGTAACGGAACGTTGAAAATCGACCCAATTATGAAAGTCTAGTGCATAACATGACTTTTAAATCTAATAAAATGTCAATGCCATGAAAGTAAGTATGTTTACGAAGGAAGAAATGCATGCCGATCAGGCCGAATTTCGTCTGCTTGTTTTAAACTCGAAATACGCGCGAGATCCGTGACGTAGGTCTCTGACGTCACAAACAGACCACTGAGGCGAATGGCGAATGAGGCGCGTTTTCACCATCAATCGGTCCACAACGAAAATGCCAAGCGAATGTGCGGCCGTGGGATGCGCAGAGCTGCAGACCAAAGGGTCGTTGTTTTCCTTTCACACCTTCCCGGAAGATAGCAGTCGAAGGAAGCTTCATCCTTGGAGATTCGAACTGGAAATTGTTCCAAGTCGGTTACCCTGTGGACACCCACACACAGACATGAAGTTTTTACTAAGGGTATTGGTCACGCATCGCCCGGCTCTTGCTAGGTTGATCCTTGGTAGATGGAAGGAACGGTCTCTTCGGATGAAACCTCCGTCCTTGCCAATTCTACAAGGAATATATCCAGACCGACCAAAGGACTCAGAAATACATTTTGACGTCTTGGCACCCAGTGCAAAGATTAAAATTAAAAAGGGAAAAACCTTTTTCACAAGAAACCCTCCAGAAAAAGAAAGGAAATCAACAAAAGAGGCAAATGTACACACAAATCCTCAGGAAGAATGAACTCGTAATAAATGCAGAAGAAGAAGAAGAAAGGAGAGAAAGAAAAAAAGAAAGAAAAGAAAAATGCACATGGTAAAACATGGAGAAAAGAAAGGAAAAAGATACCCTGCCTTGTCTAAGAAACAAAACAAAAGCGAGGCAAAAAAATCAATGAAAACAACCGAGAGAAAAGTAAAAGCCGAAAGGTAAACAGAAACTCGGCTGGCCTGTGCACCAACGAATAGTACAGGGCTAGGGAAAAATAGCGGCACTCTCACGGGGCCACGCCGAAGCCACGGCACCATTCGGTCGACATCGCAGTTTGTCCCCAATATGCTCTTTAGCATTTGAGGACATTAAGAAAGAAAGAAGGCAAAGACAGTAAATCTAGCACGAATGCCTACAGCAGAAAAGGCCGTGTAAGAAAGAAACTGTACACAAATGCCTGTGACAAAACAAAAAAACCAAAACAAAAACAAAAGAAAGAAAGAAAGAAAGAAAGAACAGACCACAAATGCCTATGGCAAAGAAAGAAAGACCAAACCACAAAATTAATGTTGATGGCAAACGAAAAATGGCTGCCTAATCAGGCAAGCAAACAGCTGACATCAAATGAAACAAACAAAACAGCCTGCGAAACCACCTCAAAAGCGCAAACTGGCTACCTGCAAACATAAGGTGGAAAAAACACCACCAAATCACAACAGTGAGGCAAGACTAATGTGTGCAACAAATGAGTGGACGACTACATTGACTACATTTGTTGACAGCCATAAGAGCACAGAGCAAAATACTGTGCCGACAAACAGACGGAAAGCCAAACTAACCATAACAATAACATTAATCTTAACTAACTCTAACTAACCCGGCTTCCATCTAGAAAAATGAAGGCTGCAGACTGATAAAGCAAATCGCTAATCAGGACTACCGATGACAAAGCATCAGGATGTAAACAAATGCAGACGAAAAGAGAAATGCAAAATGGCTGCCCTAATCAGGCAAGCTAACAAGCGGGTACGAAATGGCCATAGAGAGAAAAAGAAGAAAAGAAAGAACGCATGGTGGAAAAGAAGAGGAAAAGAGAGAAAAACAAAACAACAAACTTCTGAAAAGAAAGAGAGGCAAGAAATGTCATCGAGCAGCACGAGACAAGGCTGGATACACGTAATCCGTGTACACGATACAATCCATTCAGCCGACAACACGGCAGGGCAACAGGGCGCTCACGAACTACCCACACACAAAGAAGAATGAGCGGTTCGTTAAACATCGAGACTACCCCCCTCACTCGTACATCGTAAATAAACTATATAATTCCGAGAAACAAAGGGCAAGCCAAGAGATAAAACAGTGAATGGCAAGAACGGCAACTAGCCCAACCCCAAACCCTAACCCAGGGAGGCCACGAAATCGCTAGTTTATTGAACTAGAACGAACAAACCTTTTTCATCGTTACATTATGATGAAACAAACAAGGCTAAACTGGGAAAAATAAAATAAACGCCCAATAAAAGGCAGGCTCCCTGATGAGTGTCTAGCCTGTAGTGAAAGCTAGAGTAAACACAACGAAAAAGACCGAAACGCCACGTACCTCAAGCTCGAGAAATATGAAATAACAAGGGGAAATAAACAAAGGCCCAACTACTGAAAAGGAGTTTCATCCTTATATGTTGTTTTGAAATCCTTTTATATTATTTGAACTGGACATTTTTCCAAGTCGGTTGCCCTGTGGACACTCACATAGACCCGACTTCCACGTCTGGTTGCTTGTCTGTTTGGTGACGTCACTGCCCGACCGTTGACCTTTAGCTTAAAATAGCTCTCGCGGAATCTCGCATTCAAAATGGCGCTGGTTTTGAAACGTTCAGTTGACCGTATTTTCCGACCTTTTTGCCAAAATAAACGCATTACAACCTAGTCGAGGCCTGAAAAAGTTTAAACAAGTGAGTAATAGACTGTTTCTTCTCTTCGAACGTTAGTACGGACCTATATGTTGTTTTGAAACGATTTGGAGAGATTTTGTGGCCCGAAACTGCCTTTATAGGCCCTTTAAAAGTGTGCGTGCGTGTGCGCGTGAGTGAGTGCGTGCGTACGTGTGTGTGTGTGTGTGTGTGTGTGTGTGTGTGTGTGTGTGTGTGTGTGTGTGTGTGTGTGTGTGTGTGAGGAGAGAGAGAGAGAGAGAGAGAGAGAGAGAGAGAGAGAGAGAGAGAGCAACAACAAAAAAGCATTTATTTTAATGCATCCTGTTGCTTATTTATCGATATATACATATATATATATATATATAAAGAAGAAGGGGGAAAGTTTTGAAGAGTGATACTATTTTAAATATGTTGGATCCACTATAACGTCATTAAGTGTCGCTGCTGGGCTGATGCACTCTGCAGCATAGTTATAGATTGGCGTGGAGTGTGTATACACGCACTAAGCGAGTTGGTGGTCAAAGAGGAGAGAGAGAGAGGGGGGGGGGGGGGAGCCTTTTTACAAGATTCGATGTAAAATCAATAGGGAATGTTAGCACAAAGTCGTGCTATATTTTGAGCTTTCCTAACAACTTCCTTCAACTTCACACTTGGTTCTGGAACTACTCGTAGAACAGTAGTAGCAGTAAGCTACTGAGTAGTGCTACTGACGCAGTAGCAGTCAAAAATAAAGTGTGTTATTAGTTAAAGCTGCTCAGTGCAGCAAATACCTTTATATATCTCTTTCGTAACAGTTATTCGCGGCTCTGCGAGCCGAATATTAACAACCAGTTGATGAGTGTTGATCTGTGCCAGTCACTTGTGGTAGCACCGAAAGACGATGCTCATGTGTCGTAGAGCACTTTCCCAGAAGACTGTGGGTCGTTTTTTTGTGTGACCTTGTGGCGTACCATCCTGTCCACATACACAAAAACGATCACTATTTGAACTACGTTCAGTAAATCGTATCAAGACTATGTTTGCGAAGTGACTGGTTTTGTAGACTGACTTGACAGAGGGTTGCTATTATATATATGTGAGAAGAGTTTAGAAATGTGTATTTGCTTATGACCTGAGTTTGACTGTCCTGAGGTGACCCTGTGTGGTTGACAGGACATTAAAATCCAATTACTACTACGACTACTTAAGCCTATTTTCGACTGGTCATTGTATTACACCAAAGTTCTGGTAAGCTGATTTCGGGGTCTTTTTAATCAACCACTCTAAAATATTGGCCCCTGCACTTTTTGTTCTTTAGGGAGAAAGACAGTATATATTATGTACAAAGCGAGTTTTGTTTCAAATTGAAGGCGTTAAGCAATGTGATCGCGAAACTTTCTTGTTGCGTATAAATTAAAAAAAAAAAAAAAAAAAAGCATATAAAATGATCATATTGAAACTCTGGGGTGGTTTCCAATTCGTTTTTAAAAGAAGTCAATAATGATAAAAAAATTTTTTACAGAGCACTATTATCTGATCAACACACTTCAAAAACCATACAAACGGTCATTCTGCTAAACTGCACTCTAATTAAAGCCTTCCAACCTGGGGTTGGAAAAAAACCCTGCACCCTACATAATTATGTGGCGCAACAATCGGATAACGCTGTCACTACACCACTTCGGTGGGTTTAAAAAACAAAAACAAAAAACGCCATAAAAGGATAGAATCATTTAGAATCCATGCGACATGACGCAATGAGTCTGTTTGGGGTGGTGCGTGTAGTGTGTATTTGTTTGTATGTTGGTTTTTTTTTGTGTTTGTATGTGGGGTGGGGTTTGGTGTTTGTGTGTTTGTGTGGGTGTGTGGTGTTGTGTGGGTGTGTGTGAGAGTAAGGGGGGTCCCGTTCTTTTAGGGTGTTCAAGCTACACCGACCCTCACGTCCAACCACGCTCACACCAAATAATTCTGACACCCCAGAAGTTACGATAAAAAAGATTTATTAACAAATACAACGAAACACCACAACACTTAAACCACAACATACCACATTGTCACTACACAAAAATTACTTCCGCCACTGGTCAACACCAGATATATGCAACCTAGAAAGTCCAATCACTGGTCAACACCAGATAATTATATGCAACCTAGAACGTCCGTTCACTGGTCAACACCAGGTATATATGCAATCTTGAATGTCGGAACACTAGTCAACACCAGATATATGCAATCTTCCCCCGTCAACACACACACACACACACACACCACACCCAACACACCCCCCACCCCCACACACACAACACCCAAACAAAAAAAACCCCTCTTACCACAAAGCAAAAAGGGAGCGGAAAGGGGGTTTAAACGCTCGGGGAGCTCAACTCAAAACAGCGTGACGGTCCCTCTGGAAGACTCCAATACCACCACTTGAGGGCTGCCTCGTCGCTCGAAGACCGGAGAACACTTCCACTTCTGGGCCGAACAGGGACCCCCGCGACAAAGGAGGCCCAATTAAAAAAACCAGAAGAAAAAAAAGAAGACGAAAAAAACCCTCAGTAGGTTTTTGTTACCGGCCCTACGCCGCAATGTGAAAGACACACACCGTAAATTAAATACCGGGCCACCGCCGCCGTATGCGGAGCCTGCATACACTAACACGCTTATAAAAAGCGTCATACCCCGTCTCCACTCTTCAAGGTTCCAGGGGATCAAAAGATAAAGAGATCTAGAGGGGGGAGGTGGAGCTGGACCTTAAAGTTAGTAAAGAAGAGTTTGTCTAAGCTGGGAACGAAATAAAAACCCAAAAGAAAGGAAATAAAAGCAAAAGTAATGTTTTTGTGTAAAATATTTTTGGGAAAAGGTCCATTACCAACGTATCCAAAAAGTACATCGATAGAGGTGTCGCGGTGTTTGTTTTCCCTGTTATGCTAATAAATTCCCGGGGTTTTTTGTTTTGGCCAAAGTGTTCCAAAAGGGTCATGTAGCCCTCGTTGGAAAGCTTGGAAACTACCCTGTGTAAAACTAAAATTAAATCTGATTTGACGAAATCAACCCGGAGAACCCTGGAGATTATAACATTCGCTGTTTTTGCATCATACACTCGCATAATCAGTCTGTACGGAGCGATACTTTTACACTTAGTGGCTACTCGCGCTCTATAGAGTTCAGCATTAAGGACACATCTGCAAGAAAATGTCCCGAACTGCTCTGGCGATGGCCTTGCCAGTCAGCATGTGTGTGACAGAATTCTGAGCAAAGACCGCTCCCAGCAATTGTTGAAGGCCCGATCCTGCCGCCAGCAGTCCCATGCAGCCAAGAAAGCTCATTGCTGTGTGAAATCCCCCAACCCGTAGGACGATGGACCGTGGGACACAGTCAGGTGGCTCATTGTCAACGACCTCCGTGGCCCCATAGCGTAGTGCCAGAGATGAGTGTAGAAATATGCAGCTCATGTTGGTTGGGTCTATATCTATCATGGGTAGGAAAGGAAAGTACTCTGACCAGGATATATCCCGTCGCACACATTCTGCATCACCCGAGACCAGCCTGGATGAGGGGGAGGATACCTTCCAAGGAATGTAGAGTATTTTGCTTTTATCCTCAGCAGTGAAGTTCTGCAGCACCGCCTCGTAGGCCAATGACAGATCGACGATGGAAGCATCAAAATAACATATAAAGACTTGCCCATGGTGCATGACACTGTCTCTAGTGTTGCAGTGACTTCTCGGCGTATGCTTTGCGATGTTTTGTGGCAGGAGTGGCCGCACGATAATGCCCATCCCATGGAATGTCTCAGCACCATCCAGTGTTTTGAATGCCCATCCCATGGAATGTCCCAGCATCATCTAGTGTTGACCTGGTGATCCATGTTGTTGCCGATGAACTGAGTCCAGCGCTTGGACGGCTGCCGGCCAGCTCTGTTCCTTGACCGAGTGCAGCAAATAGTTAAAGAAAGGTTTGACCTCACTGTAAGATGAAGAAAACTTCGGTCTATGCAAGTGTTCAACGCGGTACCTGGAACCAGTCAGGTGGTGCAGTGCAACACCAAGTCCAGTCTGAAGGGGTGAGATGAGGACCTTCAGCCTTGCTGCTTGCAACAGAGCCTTAAATTATCCAGAGAAGTTATTTTGACTTCAAGTTCTTTCTTCCCCAGCAACAGCAACAACAAAAAACTAAAAGTGAAGGTGGTATGTAGTCTAAAGTTGCTGCTAGGTCTGCATTCGTAAATTTTTGAGTTTAATGTTGTTGATATTAACATAAGCTTTTTTTGTTTTTTGCTTCACCCCCCCCTCTTTTTTCCTTGGCTGATTTTAAAAACCGTTCCAAGATCTTTTCGGCAGTTGACCGGGATGTAACAACATTCCGTTTCCCCGGATACCAGTAAGGATGACGTCCTCCCCGAAATGGCTCTCGAGCTTCATTTTCACTATTTCTCTGTGTACGGCCGGCGTGTCTCCATTTAATACTCCTTTAACTTCTCACACAAGTCAGTAATGGTTATTTGTTCGTCATTTTCTGCACAGTATCTAACGACTTATGTGAAGGCTTCAGCCCGAGCTACGTCTTCCGGTCTGCCTTTCTGAACACCAACAGTCTGCATTCCAGTAGAGCGACGGAAGGCTACTGGAATGCTTTTTTTGCTTTTTTTGCTCTGAAGTTAATGTTCCACTGGCTGTGGTACAATGCATCTGCGCACGGTTTCTGCCGTTTGTCCGTGGCCATCTAGTGAGCATGCCTGTGCAAGTTTTTCCTGACAGTTGACTGTACTAATTTCGTAGGCAACGTCATTTCCTTTTTTCGGTCATATTTAGCTGGTAGCCGACAGAAAAGACAATCAGTTGCGAAGTCAGATTTGGACAGTGTCAGCTCCTGGCTCGGTGCTTTCATCTCTCCTTGTCATTAAGTTCCGTTTTCTTAGGTTGACATTACAGTAACTGTGACGGCATGATTTGGCACCCTGTCACCACCACTCCACACGTGTACCTCTCCTGGAAAACACACAAACTGCTTTGGCTTCCCATTCGAAAACGTATTAAGTATAAAGTCGCTTGTACGTGTCTCAATGCTATAAACTGTTCTGGTCATGCTTACCTCTCTGAACTGCTGCATGTCTACACTCCGTCTCGTACACTACGCTCTTTTTCTGACACACGCATGCTGAAAATCCAACAACTGATATTATTATTATTATTCATAGCTTTTATATAGCGCTATTCTCTGCTCTCAAGCAGATTCACTGCGCACACTGGCATGTGATTGTGAATGAGTGACTGTATCCTTTCATAGCACGTATTATTAATGTAATGGTGTGGAGTGGTAGAAGGACAGGACACAGGCAGCGGAGTCTGTCGAAATGGAGACCACAGCAGGCGAACGGCAGCAATCGGGTTTTATTCTACAGCAGCAGACAACTTTCTCAGCACACCCAAAATCCTCACGCGCACGCATTGATAAGACAGCTGCGCGGGCCGCAAGGAACACACGCTATCGCTACAATGAAATCGGCCCTCTGGACAACAAAATGGCTGACAATTGTCAGTGTTTCCTTGGCCCGCACAAATACAGTTTCCTCAACAATAACTAAACTAATTAAAACATGAAAAACATCAAATGAAAGCTACAATTACAACCTTTTAAACCGTATAAACAAAATGTACACACATGACTTATTTTATGTACAACAAGAGTGGGAAGCGTGGCTTGCACCTGTCTATAAGCAGATTCGTACAACTAAATCACAACTAACACAATGTACAAAATATAACTGTCACTAAAATGTACATCAGCATAAAGTGCACGCTCCCACGGTTAAAATGGTACATAACAATTACAATACAACGCTCTGTAAGAGAAGCAAGACACACTCAAAGACTAGCACTAAAAAAAATCGGTGCGAACTTTCGCCAGGGGCGCGTTAATTTAGTCGCAGCAGCGCTGATAGTGATACCAAGTAGTCTATGAATACAACTTAGCTTCTACAGTACACAATACTTAATAAGTTAATTTCAACCCAAAATAAACACTAAACATGAAGTCAGCTAAGCAAAATACTATACGACAAAGCATTGATCGACACAGAATTACTTTAATCGAGTCAAAACAACGATTCACTACTATTCACTAGTAGGCCTACTCATAAACAGAGAACGCGCCATGCAGACGACGGCTATAAAAAGAATGGACCAGAGAGGCATCGGCTACTGATTAAGCTCGATCCTGCGTCTAAATAAGATATAAATAAACATTCTAAGATGCCAAATTATATTACACATGGCTTGGTGCATAAAAAGGACTAGGTAAACAAAGAGTAGGTAAACAAACAAGCGGTCAAAATATTAAGGGAGTAAACAGATTTGAAAATGGCGCGCGCACCAGCGGCTATCGCCGGTCGGCTGTGTGAAGGCCATGTGGCGTTACGCAACACGCAGCGCGTTCAAAACAAAAGCGTCGTCTGCTCCGGTTCCCGGGTTACTAACAGTACAGTAATGAAATTGCATGGATCTGATAACCGGGGCGGGATTATTGTAAAATCGTACAAAGAGCACTTGCTCACATCAATATCCACGGAAGTGGTGTACTGGTAGCGCTCTGTGGTGGTTGCATGGCTGGTGCCACGTGAAATGCTGCAATACAAAACAATACAAACGCAAGACTCGTGGCTTTCGCACTGTCTCTTGCTTTGGACCCCACATTTGGAAAACACGACGGAAACTTGTCTCATGATAAATTTTCTTATTCTTTTTTGTTCGCTCCTTTTCAGAACCCACCATTTTTCAGATCTCTAGCGGTATTACTGAACTCTCCAGCAGGCTGGATGATTGCATTGCCAAGCTAAGCATTCAGAATTGTTTGCAGACAAGACACTGACCAGTGAACCCCAAAACCAACTATTACTGTCAGTTGCATCATGCATCTTCTTTCGGGGGGGGGGGGGGGGGGGAGAAACTACACTAGCGCAGGTGATTTTAATAACTATTTTGAGGCGGTAGAGCTACTAGCTAGGCAGAAACTGAGCAGATTGGCTCTAAAACAATGCCTAACTTGAACAAAGATCAAAGGAAACAAACAACAACAAAACGGAATGATGACTCCAAGAAGGAGGGCCGGATACGAGAATCAAAGTTATTCTCGTCAAGTTGGATGCTGATAACACACCCTGTGCTTTTAAACAACTTTTATGTTCACACACATAAAGAAACTGAAAAAGGAATCTTTGATTTGTCGCGATTTTATGCGAGTGATAGTTCTTACAAAAGCAAACAAGAACAATGGTGCCTTTTGCTTGCCATACTGAAGCGTAAACAAGCCTACACACAGGTATTTTCAGGTCATGACGCGCTGACTCAGCCAAGGCCTCGCGTGCAGTGCGTGCTATGACTGGCGAAGTTGCCAACCTTGCAATCTTACTAGGAGTAAATAAACTTTGATTTTATTTTAAGGTGCCTCGCGACGCTTACTTTTTTCTACTTTTTATTTATGTTTTATTTTTATGTTTTCTCTGCTCGATGCACTAGGTTTAATTACTTTTGCCTTTATTTCTTAGGATATTCTGTCCCCGCTTAGGCAGAATCATGAGTAGGGAGGTGGAGCTGGGCTGCGAAAGTTGGACTTCTTTCGCTTCGAGTTGTTCCACAACAGCAGTGTAACGGACATTGTCCTTGTGACTCTGCCCAAGCACGGCAGTTGAAACAGCAATTGCGCAGTGCACTAGTCGCTTGGCAATGGCGAGGGACACCGCCTTAACACTTCCATTGTTCTGGCGGCGGTCCACGGTCTCTCCGGTCTTTTTCGGGCACTATCTGCGATCGAGCCTTCACTCTTTCGCCCCCCCCCCCCTCCCCCACACCCCACACCCCCCTCGTCCCCGTCCCTAATAAACCATCTCGCTTCTGTGGACGTAAAGCAAAATGTACCTAACCTCCACTCTTCGTGAGCCGGTGTGGCCTAGCGGTACGGCGTTAGGTTGGTAAGCGGAAGGACCTCGGTTCGATACCGCTTCGGCTCTCCTTTCTCTTTAAAAAGGTTGTGGTTTGTGGACACTGTCCTGTGAATTTTCCATCACTTCCTACTGAAACATTAAAATGGCTCTCATCGCTGTCCATCTTAATGCAGGAATCATTCTGGTGGTGACAGTGTAGCGATAGGTATATAATTCCACCCCCCCACCTCCATACCCCCTCCCTCCCCTTCTCCCCGTCCCCAATAAGCCTTACGGTTTCTGTGCACGTTAAGCACTATGTTTACTCACTTACTTACTCCACTCTTTTATTAAACCTCTGAAGGAATTAACTCAAAAACCAGAGAGAGACGGTCCCACACCCCAATTCGGTGCCTGGATAGGTCGGGCCAGATACGACCTGTCGCTACGAAAGTAAGCAATGGACTGACCCCTGGCACTGTCTACCGATTCGTGACGTCACCTTCTGAATCCGCCCGTTCTGCACGCCAGCGGCGCGACGTCCGAGTAACACTGTCCACCCGGGGTGGATCCTAAGCGCGTGACCGCTCACGTAGTCATATTTTAAAGCTGCATTTACACGCTTCCACAGAAGAAAAGCAACACCTACAGCATTTTAATCACTATACAAATTACACACATCCAATTAATTACTTCAATTCTAACTTGTGACTGTGTGTGTTTGTGAGATATTGATTAGTTCATATTTTTTTGCTAGCTTTGCTTTCTGATCCTAGCCACTCCCTTTGTGTGTATGTATGAAAGGTAGTCTATTCCGTGTTCCTACAGAGCTGTTTCATGTCGCCCGCACTTCCTGTGTGCGTAGTTCAGACGCTAAGTAAAGCCTTCCAACCCGGGTTGGAAAGAAAATCGAAGGTGGGTTATTTACGAGCACTGCTTCTGTCCTACATCGATTTTTATTTTCCAGACGGGGAGTGGTGTTCACAACCCACATATCTTTAAATACAGTGTTTGTGGCCTTTTCTAGGCGGGTGAATCAAAGGGTGAATCTTTCTTTTTGTGAATGTGATGAAAATAAAGTTGATGTTGTACTAAAGTGTGTTGTTGATAGGGATAATGAGCATAATTATATTGCATTGTATTGCGATTGAAGAAAGTTGATATCTGTCCAAAGGGTATTACATTCACATACAACATAAAAATCTTTGGAGATGTATATATATATTTTCGAGTGTGTGCAAAGAGCCAAAACTGCAGACAGGCAGCATATGACCAGCCCTAGAAGTGGTACATTAAACAAATCCACTTTGGAGAAGTAATTTTGTTCATAAACAGCAACTTTGGTAGTGAAGGTCACATTCATATGCTGGTCCAAGTTCTTCTGTGTCACATTCACACATCATCAAACATGTCTTATAAACAAAACAAATCATATGAACATTTCTTTCTTCTTTTGTGCTTCAAAACAAGTTTCATCTGTAAGTCAATCATCAAACAAACCTATTTTAATTGCGACACTGTTACAAATCAGTCGCTTGCATCGGTTCTGAGGGTGAAACATTTTAAAACATTTTTGCGTATTTGCTATTTGTTTTCAGCCAGAAATGCATTACGAAGTTTGAAGAGTGAAATAACGGTTTGTGCCATAATTTATGAACTGTCTTGTGATTTCATGCCTGATTTGTGACATTTTTTCTGCAGAGAAATCTAAATTAAATTTTAGCTATGTACATAATAAATCAAATTTATCCTTAAAAATGTGTTGTCACATTGAGAAATTATGATAAGTACACCACAAAATCTCTTATAAAAGCAGTTTCATTTACTTTTATTTTTTAAAGGTATAATACCATTTTTTTTAACCACACAGTTTCGGGTATCACTTAAAAAACAAAAATGCAGACCAGAAATCTGTGGCGTGGCATTCTATACTACGGAACTGATTAATAAATATATTATTATTATTATTTTAGGTGTGAGCTTGACTCTGCTTAAGTGAAATCAGCGTGTTAACCGACGTAAAACATAGTTCGTAAGAAATGTCTGCCCTTAGGTTTGACTGTGACGTAAATACTGTGCAGACCCGACAAATCTACATACTGCTGGTTAGACAAAAGTATTTTTAGACTTCAGCTCAGAGACACAACCTGAAGCTGTCAATTGCTATTTAGCTGGTGAGTCGACGAGCTAATTTCACTTCTAGTGCGTGAGTAGAATCAACAAACAAGGAAGTTACCATGTTAGCGCTCGAAAGATGTCACACGAACACAATAACAAAGGTCTGAGTCGCAGAAGGATGTACCTTCGTGGAGTTGTATTTGCTCGTATGCCGCATGAGAGTTACTGTGTAGTCGATTCGGGTCTTCGTTATTCAGTTGGTGTGACGTCTTTCGATCGCCCTGTTCGTTAATTTCACTTATGCCGAGCTAAACCCGGAGCGTTCAAAAGAAAATAATCAGACAGAAGGTTTATGCCACAGGTTCGTGAGCAACGTTCGTTTTAAAATCTTAGTCATCTCAAAAAGCGTTAAGACATAATGAGTGAGTGAGTGAGTGTGAATGAGTGTGTGCGTGCGTGCGTGCGTGTGTGTGTGTGTGAAAGAGAGAGAGAGGGTGCGCGCGCGCGCGCGCGCGATCGTAATAACTGACCATTTTTTCCGGGCATCATTGTCAGGAATGAAATTCTTGACTTATTTAATGAGTTAATTAAGTGAGATCATGAGTTAATCAACTGTAGTTAAGTATATGTCTACTAAGAACCCACTGTAGGTCTAACGAATGTGTAACCGTCAGCGATCTCCGTAAACTGAAAGTGACAACGGACAAGTGAGCTCAGTCAACAGTAGTAACAAAAATCTGTTCGTCGTTATTCTCGCCCCTCCCGTACATTTTCCGTGGATTTTTAATTGCCGTAGCTAGTTAACGAGGCCGCTTACCTAGCAGCACTTCGTCGGCTTCGTTCGCCATTTGCAATCCGTGATGCCGACTCGAAACAATCTAAGACAAAAATATATGAAATAAATCGCCTTTTGTTGCGGATTTTGGCTGTAATCGGTATATGGACCTCACTTAATGATTGTGATGATATCTGTAACCCAAAATAACTTTTAAAACGCTCCAGGAATTTCCGACCGATTCCATGGATTTTAACAAGTTCAGAAACGAGGCTACTGGGACGGTTCTACGACTGGACCTGGGGCTGCAGAGACGTCATGGGCTTGGGAGTCAGCGAGTCGCATGGGAGGTGAGGTATCAAGTTCAGTCTTCGTCACTCTAGGGTGTCGTCAGCTGTTAGGGAGCTGCCACTTCGCTCGACCCCAGAGTGAGTCTGTCTTCTTCGTCGACCTCTGTCTGCGTTACTCTGGGGTAGTCGTCAGCTGAAAGGGAGCTGTCACTTCGCTCGACCCCAGAGTGCGTCTGTCTTCGTCTTCTTGTACCTCCGTCTTCCTCATCTGTCTCCGTCTTCGTCCGTCTCTGTTGTAGTACCACGTGGCTGTGTGTCGGCTGATATCCGAGGGTCTGGAAGACACAGCGGTGTGTGCGGTATTTCACGCGGTAAGAGTAGAGGCTTTTTTGTGCTGTGATGTCTTCCCGTAAATAACCTCTAAGAGTTTTGGTCGTGTCTTTCCACACATTTGTATTGACGTCTTATCAGTTCAGTGGTAGTACTGAATATTTTAAAAATGAGTTAAGGTACATATTTTGTATCATGTTATTGTTATGATATATATATATACACACACACACAGTTTTAGAGGAAATAGTGACATATACGATTAAACGTATGAAAGCGTAGAATGAATGTATGAATAAAGTGTATTGTTTGAATTTGAAAAACAAGCTTTTGTTGATATGGAAGGAAAGGAGTCAGAAAATAAAAATAAAAGTAAAGATTGTATTGTGACAATCATCAATATCATTACGAAATATGACCTCATCACTACCACCACCAGTGTTACCATGCACTGGCGTAATCATCATTACAGTAGTCATCACCGCCTTCCTCATCACAGTCACCATCATTATGAGCAACAGTACAGTATATCCCTCCTTTGCTGGGGTACCGCGGACGCAGAAATCGTGTCCTCGCAGACGAGAATCCACAATTACTAAAGCGTCACTCTTTTAACCCTGGAATATGTCCCAACCCATAAACTTTGTATGCGTCACCCATTTCCCCTACCCCGTTCTGGTGTTTGCCTTTCCGCTTCATTCAGCGTCTTTTAAATTTATCATTTATCTCCTGATTCTCCTGAAATAAATCAACGTAATGTCGTGAACAGTGAATCAGACCACAGACCGTAAAAGCTTACGTTGTCCTTAAAATGTTGCCATTGTTTTATGTAACGGCTGTCCAGTTTTTGCTTGTTGTACAGCTCGGGCCAAGTACGAAATAAATTTTGTTTACCTCAAAAGCTGACGATCTGACGGCTTGAGTGTCGCCCTGATATGACCTTCACGGTAGACTGTGTCAGATTACTGTGAGAAGATTCACCCCACCCCGACTGCCGGAGCTGACAGAGCATCTGTTGTTTGGCCACCAGGCCAACTCCTCCTCCCCCCCACCCCCTCCCCACCCCCATCCCCCCTCCCCCTCACACACACACACACACACCTGCAGGCCACACTTCACCCATGAATACACATGGCACCCACGCTCGTCACCTCACGCACCGTTCGTAGCGCTAGGCCGAGGTTCCGTCGTTGGGATTCGGGGAACACTACGTCTTTTCAGTCGGACTCCTGGACGGCCGTTTGCCCCTAAGGCTGAGGAGCGCATCAGTATTTTGGAGGGTATACGGTACCGCAGAACCGATTACAGAAGTTATCATACTTTCTGCACACCACAGACCACTGGAACAGCCTGCCTGACGACGACGTAACCACAGCACCATCGAGTCTTTCCTGTCCCGGTTGTCCAAATGTCACCCCTTTCTTCTTTTTTTTCTTTTTTCTTTTTGGTTATGCGCGCATTCCTGACAGTGAGTAGCATAGCCTTCAAAAAGATGAAGCTGGTCACTGAATAGAAAAAATAATAATAAAAAGAAAAGAAAAAAGAGTAGATGACTCATGGCGCGCCAAACACGTTGGCAAATTCAAGGCGAAGTGAAGTACTTCTTTATTCCAGTCAAAAGAAAACGTGGGTACCACACATAAGTAGCAACAAAAAAAGAAGAACAAAGAAGAAGAAGAACAAATTTACATGTATAACAGATTCACAGTTTAAGAGCACGCAGTAACGTACAAATGCCACAAGAATTATTTAAATAGAATGTATATATTATTACTTATGGAAGTGCGCACTAAAATAACCAGTATTGCACACATATGATTTTCGGTCATCATCAAAGTGAACCGACATTTGCTTTGTTCCTTTTTCTCGAGTGAACCGGTATGTCGTATAGCTCAGAACAGAAAAAAAAGAAGACCTGTCTGCACATCGTATGTCTGGAAGCAGTGATCAGAAAGGTACAAAATGATGTTGTAGCAGTGAAGTTATAGTGGTGAAGGAATAGCAGTACCGAGAAAGCGCAAGGTACATTTGCTGTCTCTTGCGGTTGAAGTCTTAGGTGTTTTGCTTTCAACACGTAAAAATGTTATGAACACCACAAAAGCCAAATGTTCTTTGAATCCATTCGCTGGTCCTGTATGAATGCACTGGTAGCTATGGCTACCACGGCTTGTGGCTTCCCAAACCGGCCCGTCGTCTGCTGATCCCTCCACTACAGCAGGACAGGGCGTGTTGCGGCACGTTAGTGACAAAACGTATCAGATTTGATGCTCTCTTATACTCTATAGTGGTGCTGGCGAAGAAGTGACATCTCGTAGTAACAAATCGTGTCGGAGTGGCAAATCGTGCAGGCAGAATATCATCATATTTAGCACGTTGTTGTTTGTTTTTTTTTTGGGGGGGGGGGGGGGGGGGCACGTGATGGCTCGAGTGACAAAACGTGCCACAACAGTACGCTCTGCGAACAAAAGCTTCAAAGAAACATATATATGTGCTGCACATGGCGCGACAAGGCAATACATTTGAACATTGACGCCATGTTGAGAACACTGCGTGCGCGCGCGCGTGTGTGCTGATCCCTCGATAACGCTCGTTAAGTGTAGATCACAAAAGCTTGTGTTATACTTTGGTTATAAGTGAATCTTAAACACCTGCATCTTGAATGACTGCATATATTGTAAAAACAACAACTGACAGTTCAGTTGTGTCTCATCGTTCTTGTTGATATAGTATTTTGCATCCTCACTATTGGTGTTTAGGTGGTGATCCACTTTCGATCATGGTCATATGCCTGCATGATGTACGATCATTTGCTATGGGAAACCACAGCGTGACGTCACCTTTGCTCTATTCTCATCTGAATACAGAATAAGATGAGAATAGAGCAAGACTTGACACCTACACCACATGATTAGTCGCTCGACGGTCTATGGTTTCCCATAGCAACTGACCGTACATCATGCAGTCAGATGACAGTGACTGAAAGTGGACCATAGTCTTCAGGGCGTCAGTAGCCAGGCTTGTTATCAGCTGCCTCATGCTTTGGAATTTAACTTCTTGCGCTGTGGCAATCCACGTTTACATTAAACTTCATCAAATCATAGCAGTCATTCCGTCAAATATATTATGACTATATCTACAGGAAATCCACGACATAGGATCAAACCACACTATCACTCACTATTTCTTAGTCATCAAGTATATCATTTATTTCAACAATTGTTAACGGAAGCTATGGCTTAATTCTTCAACGGATGTTGCCAATCTCCGTGTTTGGTTGGTAGCGAGAGGTAGGTGTGTTAGCTGATAAACTGCTTGTGACTGCAGTCACACTGACGGACATCGGTCCCGCCTTTGCGTGCTGATGTGATCTGTGCAAGACTGTGGCTCCAGTAGTTCGTTGGCCGCCAGTCGTGGGCGTAGCAGATGTTAATGTCTCTGCGGCAAACGGCCTCAGCGTCCGCTGGCGCTCCTTGACAGGCTGAAGGGACTGTTGGAAAGAGCGACACGGCCTGTCCGTGCTGACCTTCACTGGACACCGAGTTCCGCACCATCCTGTCTCGGCCATAGCCTGTAGCTGGACGAAGGAATCGGTGTGTCACGGCAGTGGTCTTGGGTAAGTTTTGTTTGGCACACGTATTTCTTTCCAGCACTTGGTTGGCCGTAACCGTCAATGTCTCTTTTGTCACTGTCACAGTACTGTAGCCTAAGTGTATGCATGCTTTCATGATAAACAGTCTGCAACGAAGGACATTACCCAGCGTTCTGGAAAATGAATCGAAAGGGGACAGAAGGATACAGAACTGAAAACGTAACACAGCGACACAGCATTGTGCAGAAACCCACAATTTACGATAACCCACAGTTTACGAGTAGAAACAACAGCCACAACAAACTGACCGAGAGACGTACATTTTACGTGGAAGAAAAGCCAGTGCAATCTCGTCACGCTGGAGCGCCATCTGTTGGCACCGCGTTCCCTCTGTCTGTCTCTCGCTGTTTGGCTCAAATTTGCACACTCTCAGTTGTGTCTTTTCTTCACATTTTCAGTTTTAACCATTTATGTGCATCCCCCCCCCCCCCCTCCCTCCCCCCCTTCAGAAAAAAGTAGACAAAAAAGCAAACAAACTAAAAACGCTGTCAATCCTGTTTGATCACAAAACCGGTCACATAAATAAACACACATTTATGTGTTTGTTTATGTGTATATACTCATTTTCACACACACACACACACACACATACACTCACACACACACTCACACACACACACACACACACACACACACACACACACACACACACACACACACACACACATACGCACGCACGCACGCACGCACGCACGCGCGAGCACACACACACACACAGTTATGTTGCATGCTACACACCAGACGTTGGACAGGTCGTGAGTTCGCGAGGTCGAACCCCGGTTTGGATAGCAACTTTCTTCCTCCAATTATTAGTCTCAGGGTGGTGGAGTCAGTGTCTAGTCCTTTCGATGACATGAAAAACCCGGGCCGTCTGTACTACAGGCGTGCGCACGTTAAAAACAGAACAATCATAATAACAATAGATTATTTACGGCGCCCCATTATTTATGGCGCCCCATCTCATAAGAGCCCGTGGCGCTTACAAAGGACTACAGATAACGCATTTCATTACACACACACACACACACACACACATACCCCCCCCCCCCCCCAAACCCGATGTCCCCCGCAAAACTATTCCACCTACATTTTAGAGTTATTGGCTCAATTCTGTGGCGTGACTGTCACACCCACGTTTTAGAGTTATGGGCTCAATTCTGTGGCGTGACTGTCACACCAACGTTTTAGAGTTATGGGCTCAATTCTGTGGCGTGACTCACACCCACGTTTTCTGGTTGTGGGTCAAGTTCTGTGGCGTGACTGTCACACCCACGTTTTTGTTTTTGTTTTGTTTTGAGGATGTGGGTCAAGTTCTGTGGCGTGACTGTCACACCCACGTTTTTGTTTTTGTTTTGTTTTGAGGTTGTGGGTCAAGTTCTGTGGCGTGACTGTCACACCCATGTTTTCAAGTTGTGGGTCAAGTTCGGTGTCCTTGTTACATGTGTGCTCTGCAGCTCTGGATCACGTGAAATGGTCTTTGACTTGCCTGCGTGTAGCTGTACATGTAATTGTGTATGTGTCTTTTGCCTGCGTGTAGCTGTACATGTAATTGTGTGTGTGTGTGTGTGTGTGTGTGTGTGTGTGTGTGTGTGTGTGTGTGTGTGTGTGTGTGTGTGTGTGTGTTCGTTCTAACGGCTTAGCGCAGCAAATGTGTAAAGCAGACGAAAAATGTACATCCTCTCTCCTGAGAACCTAGCGTTATCAAACATTCTCTTTAAAAAAATAATGTACCTTTGGAAGATTTTATGTAGCTTATACATTTACTCGCATCCAGGTGAAGTTACCGTAGGCGATCGAGGTCTGTTGTTGAGTCTCTTGTTATGTGCTTGACGTCTGTAGAGAGCTATTGATTCCCTTTGTTGATTCTCTTTTTTATAGCCTTGCATGCTTAGCCTACTGTCGTGAATTGTGCCGGCCTAACTTCTACTGTTGCGGTACATGCAACTTCATTTTTTCTTAATCCTCTCACCACTTTCCCTGCAGTGGAGTATCTAGGACACTGTTTTTTTGTTTTGTTTTTAGTGATGACGTCCTGTCGGTGTTACACACACACACAAACACACACACACACACAGAAAACAAGGCTCTCTGTGACTCCTGGGCACCGCACTGTGCAGGAAGGACTGAGTATGGTGTCATTAGAGAAAGTATAACAAAGTCCAAGCATATTTTGTATTGGAAACTTTTTACTCTAAATGTTCGCCCTTGAGGCTTTGTCAAGGCCTGCCCGGTCGGTTGACTGATTTTTTTACTCCAAATTTTTGCCCTTGAGTGCTTTGTCAAGGCCTGCCCAGTCGGGTTGACTGATTTTATTTTTTTTTACTCGAAAATTTGGAGAAAAAAGTTCCAAGCATGTTTTGTATTGGAAACTTTTTACTCCAAATTTTCGCCCTTGAGGACTTTGCCAAGGCCTGCCAGGTCGGCTTGAATGATTCCTAATCGGTCAAGCCGACCGGGCAGGCCTTGACAAAGCCCTCAAGGGCGAAAATTAATCAGTCAAGCCGACCAGGCAGGCCTTGACAAAACCCTCAAGGGCGAAAATTTGGAGTAAAAGGTTTCCAATACAAAACATGCTTGGACTTTGTTATACTCTCTCTCTCTCTCTCTCTCTCTCTCTCTCTCTCTCTCTCTCTCTCTGTGATCTATATATATATATATATATATATATATATATATATATATATATATATATATATACTCTCTGTTTTATATATATATATATAACATACTTTATATTTACTTACACGCCAGACGGGAGTTTCTCACAGCTCTTTCGAAAATTTGAGGAAACCGTTGAATAATACAATAATAATAATAATAAATAATTCTCATAAATATTACTGCTTTGGTCTTGTTTGCTTTTCGAGTGTATAATTGGTGTGTCACAAAGTGCCAGACCTTTTTTTGATTTCAGTAGCAAATATTTGAAATACAGATGAATTTTGAATTAGCCAATTTCATTTAGGAAGCGAATTTCTGCTTTGTTTCTAACTCCAGTGTGCCGCAGTGCAAGTAGCAAGGCCGACACAGTGGACTGACCTAATTAAAGATATGAGAATGTCGTGACTGTCACTTTTAAGGAAACTTTAGCCGTAAGAGAGGGTGGGCCTTTTCCGGATATAACCTTGTGCTTCAGAACTCCCTTGTTATAGTTAAGAGAGAGAGAGAGAGAACTGACGTCATTGCTCACATTTCTAGCCTGTGATAAAAAAATTTTTTTTACTCAGTGTATGACAGGACATACATGTGTTTAAACATACAGGATACATTAAATGGTGCATAACAAAGTGCTAGTAACGATTATTAAAGCAAAATGACCCAGTAAGAGACGACAGTGTTGGGGGTACAGCTTTTTATTCGCATACCTATCTAGTAAAGTTTGACGCACAGCAGAACACAGCGCCGTTGTGGTTTCTTCAACTGTTGGACGGAGAGGAAACGAAATAAACAGACCAGGCCTTTCTCTCACCTGGCAAGTGTTATCCTTCCCTGCGTGTGTGTGAGGGTCGGGCAGCCACCATCCCTTAAGCAGGAACTGCCTGCAGATTATGCTACACTCTATATGATTATCTGCATGCTTGTATGATTATCTCCCACTAGCTTTGTTTCTGTTATCATTGTGTATACACAGGTTTTCTTCTTATTGTTCCTGCCTTTTGAATGTGAATCACCACTGAGCAGTCGTTATACTTTATTTATTTTAGCTTTGGTTGGCGAAGTATTTCTGGACGGGTGCAACTCAGTAATGTGTACTGACCTATCCAAATGACAGTTGTTGAGTACTTTACCGTGCTGGTATGAATGTCTTTGGTAATTTCAGCTTGTGAGAACCTACATGTAGAATAATAATGATAGATAACTTTTCATATAGCGCTATTCTCTGGTCTACACATAGTCACTGCACTTTTCAACATTCTCCGACATTTTCAATGTTAAGTGAGAAAATCAAAGGTAACGTGTTAAGAAAGTAATACATGTATGACAACTAACAATGCGTGCCCCCCCCCCCCCCCCCCCCAACCAAAAAAAAAAAAAGAAGAAAAAAAGAAGAAGAAAAAAGCATAATTATTTGCCGTATGAGATACAGCAATATACGAGATAGAAAATGATCTCACTATATTATTACCTATCCATAATTCCACCTCTCCCAGCCCTAGCCCCTTACCCCACACACACACACACACACACACACACACACTCTCTCTCTCTCTCTCTCTCTCTCTCTCTCTCTCTCTCTCTCTCTCTCTCCTCTCTCTCTCTCTCTCTCTCTCTCCCATCTCATCCACACACACACACACACACACACACACACACACACACACACACTCACTCACACACACACACACACACACACACACACACACACACACACACACACACACACACACACACACACACACGTACGCATGCACGCACACACACGTACGCATGCACGCACACGCACACACCATCCTCTCAGCCAAATACAGAAGCCTAAATGGGCAGGCAGGTCATGCTGAGATACAAGGCTAAATGTAACACGGGCAAAACCTCAAAGACGCTATAACTGAAATAGTGATCGGATAAAAATATACATTTAGGCCTTTAGATATCAGTCATCATGTCCAAGTGCAAGTCAGCATGTGTACTTATTTGATACTATACCCCTCCCTCCTCCCTCTAACGGTTTCAAGGTTTTATTGAGCTTTTTGCCCCTGGGGGCTAGAAAGCGAAGTTACATTCGCATACGACATTCCTTATGAACAAGTACATGAGTTCTACTAATAAATAACTACCACACTTTACATATAAGGGAAAAAAATGCTCAAACACAAATCAAAGTTGTTATAAATAAGGCGTAAAAATTAAATATTTCTGTTTTCGTTGTTTCGCTATTGACTTAATCAAAATAACTCAAAGATACAACTAATAAATTTTTTAAGCTTAACATTCTTAGATTTTGACGTCATATTCATGAGGCTACAAAATTTGGGCACGTTGGGATGATGTGTATAATATTTATCAACGTACTTAGTACGGTTTCTCTTGACATTTTCGTTGGAACACTTAATCAAAGTGAAATTCATTTCCTACCTCACCACTGTCACAAACAGTACACATTCTTTCATCCCTTGGAATACCTAACGATCGGCTTTGCTGGATTGGCAGTCTGTGGTTACTAAGTCTAAATTTGAATACTCTTTGTCGAAGGACAGATGGGAGATAGGTTAGATATTCCTCAAAGCAAAATTTCTTTTTAAATAAACGATAATTACTACAAACACTATTTTCTGCTACTCTGCTTTGCCATTCTTGTATAAATTGATCCATTAGTCTTTGCTTCACTATACGTTTAAAACTTTTGATGGTATGGATTTGGTTAGACCAAATATAAGATAATCCTAAACTATCTAATAACAATGCTCTTTCATAAGCCACGGGAGTTTATAATCGCTTGCATAATACAACTTTGAACATAGCTGAAACATTAGGTTAGAAATCTTAGGCGATTCAGAGTGAGAGGTACTGCACAAACCATACCAAAATCCTAAGATCCTGCATTTTGCTTCAATTTCTATCGGATATTTTCCCACTTCCCCAGGCACCATACATGCTGGGGTTGTAATTTTGACACCTAAGGTAAGTTTTAAAAATCGAAGCTGTAGTTTTGAGATTACATCCATCTTCTCGCACGCCCATATTTCACAACCATACAAAAGGATTGGGTGCACACATTTTTCAAAAAGTTCTAATTGTATATCTAGTGGCAAATTAAGCTGCCGACATTTCCATAGCCCTGTTTGCAAGTGAAAACTGTAACTGTTGTGCCTTTTAAAACTTATTATTATGGTTAAATTGTACACCCAAATATTTATAATCCCAAACAACGTCAACAATTTCTTCATTAAAATTGAATTTCGGCATTTTTCTGATCTTCCCCATTGAAAATATCATGACTTTGGTTTTCTTAACATTAATATCGAGACCCTAGAATTCACAATATATTTTGAGCATATCTAACGCTCTCTGCAAATCTTCAGGACATTCGACTAGTACAATTGTGTCATCCGCGTACAACAATAGAAACAAATTTAAAAAAATCCTTCTCGATATCTTGAAGACACACATCCTGGGCCAATGCAAATGGTAGTTTTAGGCCCTGAACATTGTTACTTGTAAGAAAACCTTTAAAGTCATTAAAAAACAGCGAAAACAAAACTGGCGACAAATTTTCCCCCTGACGCAGACCAACGTTTGAGACAAAAAATGCGATAGACCATGCCTAGTTTTCACACATGATTTTGCTTTAGCATACATATCTCGTATCACACGTAGAACCTTCCCATTCACACCAGAATTTAACAGTTTTCCCCACAACAATCCGTGCTGCACACTGTCAAAGGCCTTTTTATAGTCAATGAACGCACAAAATAACCTTTTTTCCCGCTGCAAATATACATCAATGAGACAATGTAAAGCAAAAACATGATCCATCGTCGAGTGCCCTTTCCTAAAACCTGACTGTTCAGTACCAAGAATGTCATTGGTTTCTAAAAAAGAATGAATTCGATCGTTTATCACACTAGTGAAGAGTTTTCCGAAACAACTCAGCACAGTTAGTTATCTGGGTCATTCACTTTACCTTTTCCTTTATAAATAGGACTAATATAGCCAATGGACAAAGCGTGTGGAATTTTACCTGTCTGCAGTACGATATTAAATAGCGTAGTAACTGCGATTAGCAATTTAGAAGAAGAAGTCTTTAGGAATTCATTAAGTATACCATCATACCCACAGGATTTCTTATTTTTAAGCTTCTTGATACATTTCAAAACTTCGTCCGCTGAAATATCATTTTCTAAATCATCGTGTACAAATATATCAGTTTCGTTATCAAATGTAAGAAGAAGTTCTTCCTCGGGGATGCTGCCCAGCTTCTCAAAATGCTCAACAAAAAGATCATGGCTAATGGCATCTACAGTATGCTTCTTTTGACGGTTATTACTATTCAGGATTCTCCAATATGCACGTGGATCCGAAGAACGCAATGATCTTATCCTTTCGTGGAAGACGTTCGTGTGCATTCGGCTTTTATATTCTTTATGCGCACGTGCTCTCTCTCCTTTGGTATAATAATTAGCATGACTTTTATGCATACCTTTAGCTTTTCGGTACTCGGCCCTTTTCTTCTTGCATTCCGCGTCAAACCAAGGTTGTTGTTGTTTTTGTTTTTTGTTTATCTCCTGTCTTCCTAGCTCATTTTGAATTTTTTCGCCTTTGTTCTCTCTCATACATACATATATCCAGTCTAACAGCTGCATTTGTCATTAAGCTACATATACCATCCGTTATGTCGTCGATATCAGATTGTTTAATACTGTCAGTGTTTTCTAGCAACTTTTGCATACGATCATAAATTACCTCTACTCCTCCCTCATCAATTTCAGCTAAATAATCACGCTTAGCTCCTGGTCTCCAAACCCCATCATACACTGACTAACGTTTACGTTATGGATTGTTTCGTGGCTATCAGTACCAGTTTTCAGTTTTACAAATACAGGGCAGATAAACATTCATCAAATCACCAACATAAAAGTCACAAATGCATGGAAAAACACACGGCGACGCAATAACATAGTCAACAAGGCTAGCGTTTTTACAGGTCAATTTTCCCAAATCAGCGTCTCTGCCAACTCTGCCATTTACAATCAAAAGACGCTGTCTAATACAAAAATCAATGAGCGCATGGCCAAAGTTATTCTGACCTACGTCCTACGACCTTGTCTTGGTAGATATTGTACATTTTCATGAGTTCCATTGTACCAACATCATCCAGTACATTATCTAAAGCCGTAGTATCCCAAATATAGTCGCTCGAATCCCCAGTTCTTGCATTTAAATCACCAATGATAAGGACACTATCCATGTTTATGGGCAGAAGTGTTTCTTCCAACTCAGTAAAAGAGCTTCTGTTACTGTAGACAGACCCTTCTGGAGGTATATATAGAATACAAACAAGTAATTTCTTATAATTAATGTCGTTTTGGATCTCACACGGTAGTTCGAAAAATAGTCCATCATTAAAGACACAAAAGTCTACAAAACGATAAAACTTGTATAAACGTTTCTCAATTCGTCTTTGAAAATCTACATGCTCCACTATCTTCACCATATTTAAGATCCGATTTCTCACTAGCAAAGCTACCCCCCCCCCCCCCCCCCCCCCCCCCCGATTTCCTTTTATAGATGCTTCTATTTTATACATGCTTCTATTTTTCATAAAGCAGGTGAATCCATCAAAATAGAAGCTGTCAAGATCGTCCATTTTTGTTTCAGTTAAGCAAATAATATCATTCGACACCAACATTTCGCGGAATTCCGGATATTTCATTTTCGACATCAATCCACACACATTTAGTGACACTATTTTAAATCAGCAGGTGGCGCTTACTCCTGCATTGTTTGGAACATCCCTGGTCCCGTCATTCTCACTATTAGCAGTAGTGCTCACTTCATCTTCCGTTGGTGATCAGCTCTCTTCATCGGTACGCATCAGGAGATTTCAGTCAGTGGCAGAGTACAGGCATCTTTCTTGAAAATGTCTAACAAGCAACAAAACCACCGTCAGCCCATTTGCTTGATCAGGATTTTGGTGGTATTAGCTGGGAGTTGGTGGTATTAGCTGAGCGTTGGCCTTAACCTGGATAACCCACGTACCTGTGGATTGTCTCGCTGACTTAGCTCCAAGCAATGATTTATTTGCTTTCGCCACATGTCACTGGTACGAGCAAACATTTTGTTGCGAAAGCTAGTGCATCCATTGCTAAACAAACTCAGTGCCGAAACGCAAACAAAGTAATTGATCACAAACATAAAGCTAGCGTCAACACGAAGATTGCGGGGGTATTTAAAATTAATATTATTGCGAGAAAAAAAAAGAGAAAAAAAAAACATGAGGAAAAGTTGGACGTGCGGGGAGGGGGGGGGGGGGGGGGAATGAAGAAGAAGCTGTGTGGCTACATCATTGCGCAATACCTGTCATCATGATTATGGAGACGACGGCTAGTGACGCACAACCTGGCCTCTGTCAGTGAACTTTATGTATTGGATCTACGTCACAACGTCACCAAAACACGGCACTGCTGACAAGTATGTGACCTGCATTATTTACCTCAAGTGAGATAAGTTTCCCTGAAACAGCTGCCCTTGCCGAAACAAAGACTTTTCTTGTGCTGCAGGCTGAGGGTCAATGATCAGCGATGACTAAGGGCTGTGCTTGTGACGCCGTGCCCCCAGAAGCGCCCCGCCAGTCACAGAGAACTAGTCAGAGACTTCAAAATGCCAGTAGGGATTATACAATAATACAGTGTAGCTTTAATTATTATTTTTTATATTTGTTTTTGTTCCCTCTCTCTCTCTTCTTGTTCTCTGCCCCCCCCCCCCCCCCCCCCCCCCCCCCCCCCCCCCCCCCCCCCCCCCCCCCCCCCCCCCCCCCCCCCTTCTTCGTCAGAGCCTTCAAAAAAGGAAGTGTATCAACGAACGTTTTTAATGAGCTGTTTGTTGCCACCTAATCGATGAAATGGAAGATCTCCATCTATCCGGATTGACTAGTTTTTAACAAATTAGCGTCTCTGACGTTTGCATTCAATTTTTATTCTTTACATTTCTCCCGTAGGTCATTCTGGTTTGTTGGTGCGCTTAACTGTTTTCGTCATCTGTCTTGCTTAAAAACAGTCTGGCGGCCATTACGTCGGGTCATTTTTACGAGAATACGTTTTGTGTGTGTGTGTGGGGGGGGGGGGGGGGGGGGGGGGGGGGGGGGGGGGGGGGTTGTGTGTGTGTGTGTGTATGTGTGTGTGTGGTCTTAGCGTCTTCGGTATGCATAACTCGTCTTCTTTGCGATGTAAAGTCCGCTTTACTTATGACATAATGAGCTGCCGAACCCTCCGCCCCTCTGCCCACCCACCTTCCACCCCCTTCCTCATCTCGTCAGCTCACGCCCCCAGTGACATATCTGCTCCCTGTGCAGCGTCCCCACAGGCACAGGACGTGGCCATACAACGTCTCCTGGTGTTAAACCTATTATATCTGGCCGTCGTGTATGTTATAGCATAGTATGTTCGAACAGTTTCGTTTTTAATGTAATTATGGTCATATATGTATAACACACACACACACACACACACACACACACATAGGTGCGCGCGCTGCTGAGTGTCCATAAACTTGGTCGGAAAGCAAGCGGGTTGAATACTGGTGGCTACATGAAGGTTTCTGTTGACAGGGCCTGTGAGAAGTGTGCCGCCTGCAGGCGATAAAAACTGTCGCGATGGGCACCCTTTTTACTGCACCCTCCGATCCTCCTTCCACTGTCCCTACCGCACCACACGGTTGCATAACATTAGGGTGCTAACGAGTGAGCGACAAAGACAAAAGGTTGACAGCTGCTTTTGCACCCTCCCCTTGCCTGTCTGCAGTAGCTCGAGGTGTGTCGCCAGATGGATAAGACCTCGGGTCAGTGGTTATGATAGGCACAGTTCCAACCGCAGTCAATCAACAACTCCAGCTTACATTGAAGGATCATATTTTGTCGACAATTTTACATTTACTACCGTAAATACTCGCGCTGAAGTATTGATTTAAATTTCATGTTTAAAGTCAAGACAAAACAACTGCACTGTACAACCCTATGGAAATTGCTTTGACAAGTACATCATGCGCTATCCTACCACAGAGAACGAGTTAAGACCTTTCACAGCTCCTCGACGTGACGTAGTTATGGCAGAAACATCCATCACGTCCACACCGTAATCAGACGTCTCGTTCCGCGATTATCGATCGAGCGCCAGCCTCGTGACTCGTACACGAGGACCTCCAGCAGCGGCGGGAGGCGGCCTGCATCGGTCTGCCGCTCGTTACCGCTGTCAGCTGTCAGGTCCTGACTACCTGCACCAGTCGTGGACCTCTGCGCTGAGGAATGTGTTCACTTGGGGAAACAAGTCTGCGACAGTGGGTATAAAATGGGTTGAGGGTTTTGGTGGCGGAGTTCTGACGGCACTCCTCAAAGGTGATGCTTACAGGATTACCCACAAAACGAAGTAATTGGTGATACGTTTTTAACGCCACTCTGTTTCTGCTGTTCATTGGTAGAGAGCTCAATTCCGAAGCATAACCTAAAAAGTAAAAAAACGGGAATTGTATGAATATTGATAGAACAGCTAAATGAGGTCTGCAGATGGAAATACACCCCAATGAGGCATGTATATATGGAAATACAACCCAATGAGGTCTGCAGATGGAAATACAACCCAATGAGGCCTGCAGATGGAAATACAACCCAATGAGGCCTGCAGATGGAAATACAACCCATTGAGGCCTGCAGATGGAAATACAACACAATGAGGACTGCAGATGGAAATACACCCCAATGAGGCATGTATATACCGAAATACAACCCAGTGAGGCCTGCAGATGGAAATACAACACAATGGGGTCTGCAGATGGAAATACACCCCAATGAGGCATGTATATATGGAAATAATTATAACACAATGAGGTCTGCAGATGGAAATACACCCCAATGAGGCATGTATATATGGAAATACAACGCAATGAGGCATACAGATGGAAATACAACCCAATGAGGCCTGCAGATGGAATACAACCCAATGAGGCCTGCAGATGGAAATAAAACACAATGAGGTCTGCAGATGGAAATACACCCTAATGAGGCATGTATATATGGAAATACAACCCAGTAAGGACTGTAGATGGAAATACAACCCAATAAGGACTGCAGATGGAAATCAGTACAACCCAATGAGGCCTGCAGATGGAAATACAACCCAGTGAGGCCTGCAGATGGAAATAAAACCCAGGGAGGCCTGCAGATGGAAACACAACCCAGTGAGGCCTGCAAAAGGAAATACAACTCAGTGAGGCCTGCAGAAACAAATACTTGCACGTTGTCTACGTTTTCGCGCCATTTTAGTCTTCGTTTCCATTCTCCTTTAAATAAGGCAGACAACAAAAATCCCAACTAGTTAATCGTATACACACATAAAAAGTCATGCTTTTCTTTTTTCCAGTCTTCTTCTTCTTCTTCTTCTTGAAGTAATCAGAGATGCCTCTCAAGAAGGTTTCCAAAAGAATCAAGTTAACGGCATTCTAGCTTCAAAACTACAACTTCACCAAAACTAAGTTGCAATTTCTTGAAAGTATGACATCTTTGATTTCCCAAAGACACGAGTCAAATCACAACAAAAAACAACAACAACGATTCATCGTATCTGGTTTGGAGAATAAACAATACTGTGGAATAAACTGTAACAGAATTATAAAGGTAGAATACACGCCAGTAGACTAGGCCAAGCATGCAGAACCATGAGTATATTCTGTACTCCGTGCAGACATACGTGTGGGTGCCTTGCGCCTAGCGACTGTTCCTTAGACGTAAACTCACTCAAGAACTGCGATAACAGGAATGTCGCGTCAATGAAACCGAAGCAGGAATCAAGAAATGTAATTTTCCGTACATTCTGTCTTGGGTGTCTGTGGGAGAAAAGCTTTACGTTAAAATATATCAAAACGAGCTGTTCGCTTTCCCGGCACTATCCGGTCCTAGACACCGTGCCATTCATGCTGCATAAGATTTCTTACATTGTTAATCACAGTTTGCCAAAGTGGCAGAGATCGTGCACCAGGCCTAGTAAGTAACGTGGTGTTCTGTAGTCATGCCTAAAAAACAGTTGCACGCAAGGCTCCGACACATACGAGACACAGCCCTTGGTAGCTCTGGATTCTTAGCGGGGGTGGGGTGGGGAGGGGGGTGGGAGTAAATTCTATGTCCACGATAGCTCACCGCCGGAAAATAACTGAGAAAACATCCTTGCAGGGCCAACGGAGGAAACGGGAAATGATGGTGGCGACTGCCGCAGCGTGTTGGAAGAGGTAAGGTGACACCGTTAGCGTGATGGAGTCACCACTTTCGAGAAGGTAAGGTGACACTGTTAGCGTGACCACATTCAAGAAGGTAAGATGATCCAGTGTTAGCATGATGGGGTCATCCCATTCGAAAAGGTAAGATGACACTGTTAGCGTGACCACATTCAACAAGGTAAGATGACGCAGTGTTTACATGATGGAATCACCACATTCAAAAAGGTAAGATGACGCAGTGTTTGCGTGACCACATTCAAGAAGGTAAGATGACGCAGTGTTCATGTGATGGAGTCACCACATTCAAGAAGGTAAGATGACGCAGTGTTTGCATGATGGAGTCACCACATTCAAGAAGGTAAGATGACGCAGTGTTTGCATGATGGAGTCACCACATTCAAGAAGGTAAGATGACGCAGTGTTCATGTGATGGAGTCACCACATTCAAGAAGGTAAGATGACGCAGTGTTTGCATGATGGAGTCACCACATTCAAGAAGGTAAGATGACGCAGTGTTCATGTGATGGAGTCACCACATTCAAGAAGGTAAGGTGACGCAGTGTTTATGTGATGGATTCACCACATTAAAAAAGGTATGGTGACGCAGTGTTTATGTGATGGATTCACCACATTCAAGAAGGTAAGATGACGCAGTGTTCATGTGATGGAGTCACCACATTCAAGAAGGTAAGATGACGCAGTGTTTATGTGATGGAGTCACCACATTCAAAAAGGTAAGATGACGCTGCGTTTGCGTGATGGAGTTACCACATTCAAGAAGGTACGGTGACACTGTTAGCGTGACCACATTTAAGATGGTAAGATGACACTGTTAAAGTGACCACATTCAAGAAGGTAAGATGACACAGTGTTAGCGTGATGGGGTCACCACATTCAAAAAGGTAAGATGACACATTATTAGCGTGATGGGGTCACAATATTCAAAAAGGTACGGTGATACGATTGGAAATTCTCTCAAGGCCGAAAGACGCACGTGTGGCTGATCGGAAGAGGACGCGAAACGGACAGAACAACGCTGAGATTAAGGTCTACGCTTCTCCGTAGGGCCTGCCGTCTGTGACGGATCTGAGAACAGGTGGAAAGGTTGAAGCCTTTCAGCACTGCACACACATATAAAGCCAATTCTGTGGCCACTGTTCGCACTGCTTCAGGCTCCTCTGAACTAAACAGAAAATTTCTTACCTTCGGATGTTGACTACTCTTTCTTTTGTTCAGTCAGAGATAATCATATTCGGGAAATTGATTCCCCAGAAGCTACCTTAGACGGTATCAAAAGTCCTTTACCTAACTGGCTAACGTAGTAGGCTATTTCTTTTTAATATAATACTGCTTCCGTTAAGCAAGTCCACCAGAGAGGAATATGCCGGTTCAAAGTACCATTATGTGATTCAGAGCAAAAGGAGAATGTTTCGCTCTATTTGTTCAACTTTAACCGCATCATTGAAATCATCAACGGAGACTGTTTAGTAAATTGGCTTTTTCGTATCACTATTGCTTGTCTTGTTTGAAATTCTGTCTTCTTGACTTAAAACACCTTTTCCCCACACTAGCCGCCATGGTGCTGGGTGACGACACCAAGGGGGCTGTCATCAACATACACAGCTCCAAGGACGACAGCGGAGACACGGGGCAGGCTGCCGACACATTGGCGGCCGGCAAGACCGCGCAGGGAACCAGCAGTGTTTACGTTCAGCGCAACAACAGCGGCGACACGACTTCAATCAGCCGACAGGAAATATCGCCGGAAAAAGGCCCCGAGGACGTTCGGTCTTTTCCGGACAAGAGAGACTTGTATTGCACAGCGCGGAATGGTTTAGCCCGGTCAGGAGAAACGAATGGACCCGCCGCTGACCCTATGAAAGGAAACAGTAGAGCGAGTGTTACTATCACTGAGAATCAATTCACTTCAGTGGAAGCGACTGGGTATGGCATTTCCACCGCCGGACCCGCCGCTAACGGGAGAAGGCATTCGCGGAAGACAGGCGTTTACGTGTTGCCCACTGGCTCCGTGCTGGGTCAGAGCGAGGTGAGCGAGGTCAAGACGAGAGAAAAGGGAGACGATGGGCCAGAAGATGATGGGGACGGCGAACTGAACGCGGCGGGACGGCAGCGACAACAGCGGGCCACAAAGCCCTGGATTAGGATCGTGGTCACTCCGGACGTGGAGATGGCGGAACCCGACTCCGGTGTGGACATGGAGGCAGGAACACCCTCCCCGCTCATCAACCCCCCGCCATCCCCCACCCGCACTGTTCACCAAGATGGAAAAGAAGCCTCCGCTACAACCGTCAGCAACTCGGCCACCGTCACCAACGACAACGGCGAGGAGGAGAAGGAGGATGGGGAGGGAGAGGAGGAGACGCATCAGTGGAGCTCTCGGTTCCTGAGCCAGTTGCATCCGATGTACGAGAGGAAGAGCGGCACGTTCAAAGGCAGGAGAAAGTTGTCGCTAGACTCGTTGCGCGCCGCCTCGCCCGTGCGCAATCACCACGTGCCTCACGTGATGGGCCCCACCACGCGCCGCATCTCCCACCACACCAAGCTGTCCCTGGGCTCCGACAGCATCAACAGCGCTTCCACCAGCGCCACCGTCAGCAACGTGGTGCCCAGCCGCAAAGGCTCCATGGTGATGATCGACCAGATCCCGCAGATCATCCACGACTCCCTGCAATCCTACTTATTGGCCCAGGAGCGCAACTTCATAGAGGAGGGAGACGAGGTGGAGCCCAGGTCGCCGCGCGTCTCCATCTTCTCTGCCTACAGCCGCCGCAGCAGCTGCCAGAGTGACGTCACATTCTGGGACCCGCAGGAAACACTGCCCCACGCTGATCACTACCGTTTTGCGCAGGCACTGGACCAGTATGATGGCTTCCGGCCGAGACCTACACTGTGCCAGCTTCGTGAAGAACCTGTAAGTTGGCGTTGTTGTTATTGGTAGTGGTGGTTTGTTCCAGCTATTTTTGTTGGCGTTGAGATTGTTGTTGCTGCTGTATTTTTTTCCGATCTTTTGGGAGTATAGGTGGGAAGGGACTTCGTTCCGATATTACTTGCAGGAAAGTAGAGATACGTTTCCTCAAAAAAGAAAGAAAAAAAAGAAGTAGAACAATCACAAAAGCAGTGGTCTGTTTCTGATTGACATTCAATGGCCGCCGGCCTGCATGACGTGAGTGTTACCAGGCTGACTGCTAGCCTCCCCAGATGATTTCTTTTCTGCCTGTGTTTCTTTTTCTTCAGGTGTAAGGTGCTACTGAATCTCTTGGGTGTGAAACCATTATGAAACGGGTGTCGATAAACTGTTGTCTTCGTTCGGATTAGCCCTGTGGTTGACTGGGCTCAAAGCGCCAACTAACTATCTAACTCCGTTCGGACGATAAGGCAGTTCTTTTTTCTTGCTCTAACATGATCGGTCAGGCTGAACTGAAGTCATGCTGACTGAACTGAAGTAGTGCTGACTGAAGTCACACTAGCTAAACTGAAGTCATGATGACAGCACTGAAGTCACACTGGCCAAACTGAGGTCATGGTGACTGAACTGAAGTCATGCTGACAGAACTGAAGTCATGCACGCTGAAATGAAGTCATGCTGGCTGAATTGAGGTCATGCTGACTGAACTGGTCATGCTGACTGAAGTCAAGCAAGCTGAACTGAAGTCATGCAGGTTGAACTGAAGTCATGCAAGTTGAACTGAAGTCATGCTGACTGAAATGAAATCATACAGATGAAACCGAGGTCATACTGACTCACCTGAAGTGAAGTCATACTGGCCGACCTGAAGTTATGCTGATTCAGCTAAAGTCGTGTGTGTGTATGTGTGTTGTGTGTGTGTGTGTGTGTGTGTGTGTGTGTGTGTGTGTGTGTGTGCGTGCGTGCGTGCGTGCGTGCGTGCGTGCGTGTGTGTGTGTGTGTGTGTTGGTGCGTGCGTGCGTGCGTGCGTGTGTGTGTGTGTGTGTGTGTGTGTGTGTGTGTGTGTGTTGTGTTGTCCCAAACTCCTTAAGTGGTATGTTTTTATTTAGATCTCTTCTACCCGTTGGACCAAATCCGTTTGGAGAGCGTGAGTTTCTTTCAGCGACAATAACTGTCCATTGTGTCCACTCTTTCGCTGCGCGTCTTCACTTCCAACAGTGTTCAAAGCTCGTCGTGACAATCGAAAACAAAATCGTGTGTTTTTTGCGGCTTAATTTAGTGTGCAGTATTCTCGAATGTGAAACAGGAGGCGATGATATACCGCCTGGACACCAACGGGTTGAATGAGCTAATGTTGTCTGTCGAGATAACAGAGCAGGAGACTGAGCGACACGGGTTATGCAGAATTTGCATAATATGCGCAATGATGAATGTCTGTGGGCGTGGTTTCCATGTGACACATGCATGATTTACAGGCCGTTGCTCGCCTGGAGGACTGCAGCCCAGGGGAGGGGAGGAGAGGGTAGGGGCAGCCTGTAGCCAGTGAGTCAGTCCCTGCGTGAACACTGGCGTAGTCACTTACAACATTTAGGACTGGGGGAGGGGAAGGTAGTGAGTGAAAGGGGAGTTGGGGGGGGGGGGGGGGGTGACGTGAAAGAATGAAGAAACGTCTGGTGTGTGTGTGTGTGTGTGTGTGTGTGTGTGTGTGTGTGTGTGTGTGTGTGTGTGTGTGTGTGTGTGTGTGTGTGTGTGTGTGTGTGTGTGTGTGTGTGTGTGTGTGTGTTTACGCGAGCACTGGCGAACATGTGTTTGTCTTTCTCTACTTGCGACCTTGCCCCTTCCCTCCTCCCAGAACAGCATAACCACCTTCCCTCCTCCCAGAACAGCCAGAACAGCATGACCCCCTTCCCTCCTCCCAAAACAGCGTGACCCCCTTCCCTCCTCCCAGAACAGCATAACCCCCTTCCCTCCTCCCAGAACAGCATAACCCCCTTCCCTCCTCCCAGAACAGCATAACCCCCTTCCCTCCTCCCAGAACAGCGTGACCACCTTCCCTCCTCCCAGAACAGCGTGACCACCTTCCCTCCTCCCAGAACAGCGTGACCACCTTCCCTCCTCCCAAAACAGCCAGAACAGCATGACCCCCTTCCCTCCTCCCAGAACAGCATAACCCCCTTCCCTCCTCCCAGAACAGCGTGACCACCTTCCCTCCTCCCAGAATAGCATGGACCCCTTCCCTCCTCCCAGAACAGCCAGAACAGCATGACCCCCTTCCCTCCCCCCAGAACAGGAAAGCAAGTAAACGAAAATATTATCACGAATAAATACGACTCTTACCCTTTGTGAGAAAGTTAAATTGCTTTACGTGTTACGTGTTTTTTGTTAATGGTTTACTCGTTACAGAGTGTAATTTATGGCCACCGAGAGGAAAAAACAATAACAATAAAAACCAAAACCAAAACTGATGTTCCGCTTGTTAGCGACGTCTGTTAGAATAATGAATACGTGAGTCATAAGACCCAACACACTGCGTGGCCTTTTTTGGCTTAATTTCTATCCTTGTCGTACCATTCTTCCTCTCTGTCCCAGACTATCTTGTCTCGGGTCTTCCCTCCTCAGTCTTGTTTGTCTCGGTTCTTCCCTCCTCAGTCTTGTTTGTCTCGGTTCTTCCCTCTTTTGTCTTTTTGTCTCGGTTCTTCCCTCCTCAGTCTTGTTTGTCTCGGTTCTTCCCTCTTTTGTCTTTTTGTCTCGGTTCTTCCCTCCTCAGTCTTTTTGTCTCGGTTCTTCCCTCCTCAGTCTTGTTTGTCTCGGTTCTTCCCTCCTCTGTCTTTTTGTCTCGGTTCTTCCCTCCTCAGTCTTGTTTGCCTCGGTTCTTCCCTCCTTTGTCTTTTTGTCTCGGTTCTTCCCTTCTCAGTCTTGTTTGTCTCGGTTCTTCCCTCCTTTGTCTTTTTGTCTCGGTTCTTCCCTTCTCATTTGTTTCTGGGTCTTCCCTTGTCTTTTGTCTCGGTTCTTCCCTTCTCAGTCTTGTTTGTCTCGGTTCTTCCTTCTTTTGTCCGTTCTTCCCTCTCAGTCTTGTTTGTCTCGGTTCTTCCCTTCTCAGCCTTGTTTGTCTCGGTTCTTCCCACCTCAGTCTTGTTTGTCTCGGTTCTTCCCAGCTCTGTCTTGTTTGTCTCTGTTCTTCCCTCCTGAGTCTTGTTTGTCTCAGTTCTTCCCTCCTGAGTCTTGTTTGTCTCGGTTCTTCCCTCATCTGTCTTGTTTGTCTCGGTTCTTCCCTCATCTGTCTTTTTGTCTCGGTTCTTCCTTCCTCTGTCTTGTTTCAGTGTCTCGGTTCTTCCCTCAACTGTCTTGTTTGTCTCGGTTCTTCCCTCATCTGTCTTGTTTGTCTCGGTTCTTCCCTCATCTGTCTTGTTTGTCTCGGTTCTTCCCTCAACTGTCTTGTTTGTCTCGGTTCTTCCCTCATCTGTCTTGTTTGTCTCGGTTCTTCCCTCATCTATCTTGTTTGTCTCGGTTCTTCCCTTCTCAGTCTTGTTTGTCTCGGTTCTTCCCTCATCTGTCTTGTTTGTCTCGGTTCTTCCTTCCTCTGTCTTGTTTGTCTCGGTTCTTCCCTTCTCAGTCTTGTTTGTCTCGGTTCTACCCTCATCTGTCTTGTTTGTCTCGGTTTTTCCTTCCTCAGTCTTGCTTGTCTCGGATCTTCATTCCTCTCTCTGTTTTTTTCTCTCTCTTTTTTTCTCGGTTCTTCCCTTCTCAGTCTTGTTTGTCTCGGTTCTTCCCTCTTCTGTCTTTTTTTACTCGTTTTTTCCCTTCTCTCTCTCTTTCTATCTTTTTACTCGGTTCTTCCCGATTCTCTTTTTTCTCTGCTTTTCCTCCCTCTCTCTTTGTCTCTCATTCTCGATTCTTCCCTCCTCTCTCTTTCAATTTCTCATGCCCCGGAAGCTCCTTCTACTGCTCCCTCTCACTTTCCCAGTTTCTGTGTCCCTCACCCCTGTCTTTTTCTGTTAGTCCCCCCCCCCCTCTATTTCTTTCCTGTTCCCTCTCTCTTTCTCTGTTTCTGTTCCCCCCCCCCCCCCCCCCTCTATTTCTCTGTTTCTGTCCCCCCTCTCTTTCTCTATTTCCGTTCCCCCCTCTCTTTCTGTTTCCGTTCCCCCCTCTATTTTTCTGTTTCTGTTCCCCTCTCTTTCTCTCTTTCCGTTCCCCCCTCTCTTTCTGTTTCCGTTTCTCCCTCTATTTTTCTGTTTCTGTTCCCCCTCTCTTTCTCTGTTTCCGTTCCCCCTCTCTTTCTGTTTCCGTCTCTCCCTCTATTTTTCTGTTTCTGTTCCCCCTCTCTTTCTCTATTTCCGTTCCCCCCTCTCTTTCTGTTTCCGTTTCTCCCTCTATTTTTTCTGTTTCCCCCCCCCTCTCTTTCTTTGTTTCTGCCTCGTCTTTCTTTTGTCTGGTTCTAATCCCCCTCTCTGTTTCTCTGTTTCTGTTGACCCCCTCTCTCTTCCTCTGTTTCCATTCCCAGTTCTCTGTTTCTGTTTCCCCCTCTCTTTGTTTCTGCCCCATCTTTCTTTTGTCTGTTTCTAATCCCCCTCTCTCTTTCTCTCTTTCTAATCCCCCCTTTCTTTCTCTATTTCTATTCCCCTTCTCTCTTTCCGCCCCCCTCTCTCTTTCTCTGTTTCTGTTCCCCTTCTCTCTTTCTCTCTTTCCGCCCCCCTCTCTCTTTCTCTGTTTCTACCCCCTCTCTCTTTCTCTATTTCTGTTCCCCCTTCTCTCTTTTTCTGTTTCTGTCCACTATCCCTTTTTCTGTTTTCTCTTTCTCTGTTTCTGTTTACCCCTCTCTCTTTCTCTCTTTCTGTCCTCTGTTTCTGTAAGCCCCCCCCCAACCCACCACTTCTCGTCCTGAAATGACCGCATTGACGGTATGTTAGAATCCCAAAACTCTCCCCTCTTGGTTTTTCCCTTTCTCCTTCTTTGTTTCTGCCTCTCCCGGTCCATCTGTTTCTGTCTGTTTCTTTCTCTCTGAGAAGAGAAAACCATGAAAGGGAATAGTTACTGAATTTAATGGACACCTTTCCCGAAGACCTTGTTGGACTGGAGTGATAGTTTGTAAGACTCGTTTGAAAGCGAAGCAATGTCAAGCGAAGGTTTGGCCAAGGACCAGGTAAGTAAGTATGTAACTTGGTGTTTAACGCCCAGTTAACCAGTACGGTTATATCAGGGCGAGACTGACAAAGGACCAGGGGAGGAAGGTTTGGAGAATAATACGAGAAAGAGGCCAATGTCCGTCAAAGTGATTTCGTTCCTGCCTACCGCCCCCTGGCGGAGCGGTTGCTGTGTTTGGTTGTTTATGTTTGTTTTGATGGTATTGCTGTTTTTTGTATGTACATTTTTTTAGCATTCACACTCTTTGTTTTACTGATTAGGAATCTCCCACACCATCAAATGTCATTGGTGATGACCTTGAAGACGAAAAGGATGCGGAAGAGGGCCACGGTCAAGGACAGAAAGTCTCCAAAGAGTCGCAAAAGAAAGGCTGGATTCAGGGCGTTTTGGTGAGTGATATATCAAATTAAATTGAACACTCTACTACATCAAATCTGAAAGGACGCAAACCGATCACACTCACACATACACACATACACACACACACACACACACACACACACACACACACACACACACACACACACACACACACACACACACACACACACACACACACAAAGCCTGCGCAAATATACGATTCGTATTCCTCGTATTCCGAGTTTTTATAAACCATTAGTGACTATTGTGAAGGGGGGGGGGGGGAGGGGGGAAGGAAGAAGAGAAGAAAATAAATTGACGACGGTGACGGTGGTAATGATGGACGACGATGACAAGCGGGATGACATCCAGAAAGCCCAGGAGATGCGGGAGGATGTTGGTGACGCTGACAGTAGCGATGTGTCGGGCGCTAGGTGCGGTGCCTGTTGAACATCTTCGGGGTGATGCTGTTCCTGCGGCTGACGTGGATCACGAGTCAGGCGGGGATGGGGCTGGCCTCCGTCATCGTTCTGCTGTCCGCCGTCGTCACCACGCTCACCACCATGTCCATGGCCGCCATCTGCACCAACGGCGAGGTCAGAGGGGGTGAGTGCACACACACACACACACACACACACACACACACACACACACACACACACACACACACACACACACACAACACACAAACACACACACACAACACACACACACACACACACACACACACACACACACACACACACACACACACACACACACACACACACACACACACACAACACACACACACACACACACACACACACACACACACACACACACACACACACACACACACACACACTAACTCTCATGGCCATGGCACCATCACCAACAGCGAGACTAGCGGTGGTGAGTGCACACATGTACCCACATACTGAACACTGGTATTTATTCACTGTGGTGTATCGATGATTTTATGTTAAGGTGGTGCCTACTACATGATCTCTCGCAGCCTCGGTCCAGAATTTGGTGGTGCTATCGGAGTTATCTTCTCTATGGCCAATGCAGTCGCTGCCGCTATGTACGTCGTGGGGTTTGCTGAGACTTTGCGAGACCTTGTCAAGGTACGAGTCACTTGTTTAGTAACCATTTTTCGAGGTGTCCTTACCAGTAGACTGATTTTTTACACGTGTAGCCTCCACCATATGAACCCTCTTTGGTTTGTTGATATGTACAGGCACTCTTTCTATTTTAAGGAAAGATTTCTCCTATTTTACATCTGAGTTATATGCAATATTAATGGCATTAATTTATATATACAATATTCAGCTAGCAATATTGAATTTCTTGATCTGTGTTGATTCAGAATCAGTTCTATATGCATTGCAAAACTGGGACTACAAAATTAGATGGGATATATTTCATGAAGTAAAGTATTTAAAACATTGTATCATGTCTAGGGGTATTGGGATTGAGTTTTGTTGGGTACCTTCTCATTGTGGTCTTTGTTGGAACGAAATATCAGATGAATTAGCTAAACAAGGTGCAATGAAAAGCATGTCTCAAATATACAATCAACCCACTACTTTCGTCTCATGAGACTGCTTCAATACTTGAGAAGACTGTATAAAGAACTTGGAAAAGTAAATCTGTGATATCTTCTTGTTCAAGTTATTTAGCAAGAGTAATATACAAGTTACATCTAAATTCATGGAACACTAAATATTTGCAGAATGTGACATGCATTTTTAAGAATGGCTAGCTGTTAAACACATACTACTTGGATGTCCTATTACCACAGAGGCATTCTAGAAGAATGGATATGACTTTAATGCTTCCAAAAACATAGGAGATATTTTGTATAATACTGATGTTATAAATTCTGTGGTTAATTTGATTGTTCATAGTCCTGTAGGTAAGTTGAGAAGACTGTGTTTAAAGAACTTGAAAAAGTAAATCTGCGATACCTTCTTGTTCAAGAACAAGAACAAGAAAGTTCATTTGTTTTTAGGCCATTAGCCTCTTTAACAAAGAACATGAACACACTGCATATTTACGCTGCACAACACATGCTTCTAGTGACAAAGTATTTACTTATTTCACACACACACACACACACACACACACACACACACACACACACACACACACACACACACACACACACACACACACACACACACACACACACAGCACCTACACATACAACTATGTGCCGCTACTATTCCAAATCAGTAAGTTATTTGTCTCATTTTCCCTGCCTTAATAAGAAACAATGCACTCTGCTGTAATCGGCATTGATAGTTGTTTCCTAACTGAATGGTAAGGAACACTACTCCCAGACCGTCACGCTTAAAAAGTCGGGTCTAATATTATTGTACGTTGTAATTTGCACAAACATCAGTTCGTCCTCTGTCTCGTGTGGGCAAAACGGGCATGAGGTAGCTCCAGGCTTAAAACGGAATCTGTGGGCTTTGATCCACGACACTCCTGCCCTATATCTTAGCAATGCGTCTCTCAAGTGTCCTTTCATTGAACATAATGTACTCTTACCTTCTTGTTCAAGGTATATGTTACAGGCAATCCGTGAAGTAAGGCATTTCATGAAATGCCAAAAAATGTCAGGCATTTCATGAAATGGCGAAAAGCTATAGGCAATACACGTAAATTTTGTAGGCAATACGAGTATTGCCAGAAAAATAGTGCTCGAGATTTCACATTTTGCCTGACTCCAATTCTGTATTAGGCAAACTTGTTTGTTCTGTGCCCTTTGGGTGTGGGTGGTTTGGGTGTGTGGTTTTGTGTGTTGGTGTGTGTGTGTGTGTGTGTGTGTGTGTGTGTGTGTGTGAGAGAGAGAGAGAGAGAGATAGAGAGAGAGAGAGAGATATACTTTGATTACTTTTTGGGACAGAATTGTGAATATGTGACCTGTTCTCATGAAATTAGTCTTAACTTAAAATTTGGCAATTTGAGATATTTGCATGTCTCAGATCTGTAAGTTCTGCTCGTTATTTTGATACTTAAATCACGTTTAGACTCAAATCCTGAAAACGCCCAGATAGACCCCCACTGACTGCTTTTGCCTGCGAGTTTAGACTAAGTTCGTGAGAACGGGTCACATATGTAATTTGAAACGCTTGTTCTAGCGCATTTTCGTAACTTGTTACTGTGAATTACGGTTAGAAAATTTATCTCTGCATTTTTGTATAAATTATTTGTACTGTGTGTAAGTTGCTATTTAAAACATTTCCCTGAAATGAAATGAGCAGAATGTTATTTATCAGTGGAAATGATTTCAACTGATGATATGTTGTAAGCATATTTACCTTTTTAGAAGTTAATGCGTATTGCAAATTAAAGTATTTCTTATATTTTTTACTTCAGTGAGTGTACAATAAAGATAAAAAAAAATTTTTTAAACACTTCCTTCTGTTCCTTCGAAACGCTCAGGCAATACATGAAATGCCTAGAGGTAAATTTCAGGCAATGCGCGTATTGCCTACAAAATTTAGGCATTACGTGTATTGCCTATAGCCCATTCCCATGAGAGGAAATTTTAGAGTGCTCTGCCCCTGCGTGGGGAATTTTGGACTGGGACGTTCCGGCGGCTATGTTGGCCTCTGGGTGTCGCCTGAGCAAGGGCAGTTTCGATCAACCGAAATACAAAAAAAATAACTACCATGGGGAAGGATACTGTGTGTCTGTTTGAACTACAAAGGAAAGGAGGGAGGGACGTGAATTAAAGTTGCACAGATTAACTGCCGACAAGAAACTGCGGAAAGTTAGGTGGTCACCGCTCAGTGAAACTGGTAAAAAAAGTGACAGCATGTTTGCCACTATAATCCACACAGCTTTGTTTTATACTATTTTTGTAATGTGCAAGAGTTTAGAGCTAGTAAAAGTAACTATGTAAAGCGCCTATGCTTAGTGGTTCCTTTAGTGTCTAGACCGTAATGTCCTTATTTGGTAAAGGCTTCAAGACAAAGGTACGCGTTTCCCCGTCGGGAGGGCACTTGGCATTCCACCCCCAAGCAGACCGTTTCCCTTTCCCTTCTCTTTACTTTTTACCATAGCATTATTTAGTAAAATACAGTAGTAAAAACATGATCAGTGTCCGCAGTTCTTTTATTGATTATGTTGTAGTCTAACTAACAATAGAAAGAACATAACAGTGGCGACGGGGATGGGATTCCTGTGTCAAAGACTTGTGAGCAGAGTGAATTTGGGGCTTCGCCGGCCCCTTTTTCGGAAAAAGGGCCCAATGAAATAGGCAGATCTATTGTGTTGGACTGTTGCTGGATGTGTGCTTGCATTGATCAAGGACAGTGTGTTTTCTACTGTATGTCAACATCACCAAACGCAGGTCAGATCAAACCATTTTTATTATCGTCTGCACTATTGCTTGTTGCATCATGTCTCACTTTGGAAGATTAGAAGAGTTCGACTGTTCATCTACTGACATTGATTCCTATTTTGAGAGGTTACATGCCTTCTACGGAGCTAACGATGTGCGTGACAGTGCAACAGTGGACGTTTCTCAGTGTAGTTGGTCCCAAAACGTACAAACTTTTGAAGTCACTTATTGCACCAACCTGCCTTCAGAAAAACCATAGATGAACTGTACCAAACACTGAAGCGGCATGTACAACCAACAGACTCGTTATTCCACGCAGAGCGAGGTTTTATACAAGAAAGCAAAAGACACGGAAAGTGTCACAGACTTCGTAGCGGAGCTGAAACTTTTAGCAGCAGAATGAATTTGACGCTTTTCTTGACCAGGCGTTGCGTGACATTTTTGCTTTGGAATAGGAGACAGAGAAACACAGAGAAAGCTGAAAAAAATTTTCGCCAAGGCGGTAGAGATCGCTCTCGCGCGCGAATCAATTTCGGGGAATTAAGCGGTACTTCAGACAAAGACGCAGCGGGCGGCATGCATGCATTAGGTCACTCCAGCAGTGGACAGGCGCAGCAGCCACGGCCAGCGCGCAGCAAGCAGGGCGGGGTGGGTCCGCAATGGGGGCAGTCGGCGAGGTCAGCAGCAGAGCGGCGCAAGCACAGGCGCCTGCAAGTGCTATCGCTGGGGCCAGAACCATCACGCGGCGACATGCAAGTTCAGGCAGTACGAATGCCACGGATGCCACAAAAAGGGTCATCTCAAGTCAATGTGCCGCAGAAAAGTCAGGTTCCTCGACGCGCAAACGTCAGGGGAAGGGAAGACAGGAAGAGACTTTAGGCATCTTTCACACAAGTACTCCAGTGAAGGCAAGCAAAGAGCCATGGTCAACAACGATGGTGATAGACCAAGTTCCTGTAGAATGGAAATTGACACCGGCTCAGGAAAAAGCCTCATTGGCAAGGACATTTGGAAGCAGAGCTTTCCCAAGAAGAAACTGAGAGAGACACCTGTTAATCTCACGACGTACTCTGGCGAGAAGCTTCCACTCCTGGGTACCTGTCTGGTCACGGTGCAGCACCAAGGGGAGAGACATCGTCTGGAGCTCCTGGTAGCTGATGTCACGGACCAGCCGCCGATCATCGGTCGTGATTGGCTCAGCAAGATTAAGATTGACTGGAAGGGGGTGTTCCACATCAAAAGCAGAACACTACAGCAGGTCTTAGACAAACATGAGGCAGTCTTTGAGAAGGGTCTAGGTACCATGAAGAAGTTCAAGGCAAAGCTGCATTGAAATCTGGTGCGACACCCAAATTTGTCAAGGCCCGGCCTGTTCCGTTTTCACTTCGCCCTAAAGTGGAGGCGTCGCTTGAAAAGCTGGAGCAAGAGGGAGTGTGGAGAAGGTCACTCACAGTGAGTGGGGATCACCTATTGTCGTTGTCCCCAAGAAAACCGGAGGCGTGAGGATCTGTGGAGACTACAAAGTCACCCTGAATCAAGTATTGGATGTGGATCAGCATCCACTTCCAAAGCCCAGCGATCTGTTTCCCCTCTTGCAGGAGGCAAAGTGTTCTCAAAACTTGACCTCACACAGGCCTACCACCAAATGGAGGTGGAGGAGAAATTCCAGCACTTGCTACAATCACCACTCACAAAGGGCTCTATCGCTATCGCCGCCTTCCTTTTGGCATCTCATCGGCCCCAGCTCTATTCCAACGGGCTATGGAGCAGATCCTACAAGGAATTCCAGGAGTAGTAGCCTTCATGGACGACAAGAGCTGACAGGACAACAGTAGAAGAACACTTGGACAGACTGGACCAAGTACTTCAGCGGCTAGAGGAGCAGGCCTCAGACTGCAGAAGTCCAAGTGCGAGTTCCTGAAGGACCGGGTGGAGTACCTGGTCACATTATAGACAAGGACGGACTACACCCTGTGCCGGAAAAGGGGGGCAATCACTAGCTCCAGCTCCATCAAACGTCAGTGAGCTTAGGTCATACCTAGGGATGCTGCAGTACTATGCGAGATTTCTGCCCAATCTCTCATCAGAACTGAGCCCACTTCATGACCTACTGAAGGACAAGACACCATGGCTGTGGACGGACAAATGCAAAACGGCTTTCCTGCGAACCAAACAGCTGTTGACATCTGCCAATGTCCTGACCCATTATGACGTCAACCTGCCGATACGCTGGAGTGCGACGCATCCTCCTTTGGGGGTGGGCGCTGTCATCAGTCATGAAAAGCCGGATGGAACGCATCGACCAGTCGCGTATGCATCCAGGACGCTGTCCAAATCGGAAAGGAATTATGCACAGATTGAGAAAGAGGCTTGGCTTTGGTTTTGGTGTCAAGAAATTCCACGACTTCTTGTACGCCCGTCCTTCACGCTCGTGACAGACACAAGCCCTCCTCGCCTTCTTGGACCAAAAAAGGGAGTTCCAACACTAGCTGCTGCAAGGATGCAACGTTGGGCGCTAAAATTGGCGGCGTACCAGTACCAACTGCAATTCAGGTCTACTGATGAACACAAGAACGCGATATGCTGTCTAGGTTGCCTTTGAAAAAGAGGATTTCACAGCCAGTGAAGAGCCAATCTTCAGCATCACCTGTGTTGACAGCCTGCCAGTTACATCACGACAGATTGCAGAAGCAACCAGAAAAGATCCTGTCATGTCCAAATCCGTCTCACACACTAAATGGATGGCCTGCCCAAAACAGTGATAGAGACGTGCAGCCCTACTTCAACAGACGCACTGAGCTGAGCGTCGAAGGAGGAGTCCTGCTCTGGGGTCTACGCGTCGTGGTACCTCCCGCTTTCCGCGACAGATTGCTTGAGGAGCTACACGAACAGCATCCAGGCATCTACAGAATGAAAGCCCTTGCTCGCAGCTATGTCTGGTGGCCCCAAAATCGACCGGACATTGAGGGAAGGTGAAGACTTGCCACGACTGTACAAGAGTGTGCAACACTCCACCGACGGCACCACTTCAGCCATGGTCACCACCTTGGCAGAGAGTGCATATCGACTATGCCGAGTATCAAGGGAAATATTTCTTCGTGGCCGTGACGCCCATCCAAGTGGCCAGAGATCTTCGCCACGACAAAGACAAAAACAGAGAAGACCATCAGCATTCTGCGTCACCTTTTCTCTTCCTATGGCTTTCCAGAAGAAATAGTGAGTGACAACGGTCCTCAGTTCACCTCGGACCAGTTTGCTGACTTCCTGAGACAGAATGGAGTCAGACACACCAGGTCTGCTCCATACCATCCTGCAACCAACGGAACTGCTGAAAGAATGGCCCCAAATTCTGAAGAAATGTCTCAAGCTTCTTCACGACTTAGTGTTGATCATCAGCTTGCAAACTTGCTTCTGAGTTACCGGTCCACGCCACACTCTACAACAGGAGTGCCTCCTGCAGAGCTGTTTTTGAAGCGACAACTGAGGGCACGTCTCACGTTGCTGAAGCCAGACCAGGAGGCCGCTGTTCGCCGGAAACAGGTGCAGCAGAAGCAGCAGCATGACCAGAACTCCAAGCAGATGCGGACGTTTCGGCCAGGAGATCACGTTGCTGTTCTTCAGTTCCGGGGATCCGAGAAATGGGTTCCAGGTATTGTAGTTCAAGCCCTGGGTCCAGTGGCGTACATGGTGAACGTCAACAACAGAATCACCCATGTACATGTTGACCACTTAGTGGCGGCACCTCCATGCGCCCCACAACCTCTTGCTCAATCTCTTCATTTTCTTTATCACTTAACTGTGTGTGTGTGTGTGTGTGTGTGTGTGTGTGTGTGTGTGTGTGTGTGTGTGTGTGTGTGTGTGTGTGTGTGTGTGTGTGTGTGTGCGTATGCATGTGTGTGTGTGTGTGTGTGTGTGTGTGTGTGTGTGTGTGTGTGTGTGTGTGTGTGTGTGTTGTAAATCACTCATCACACCCATTTTATATCTTTATTATTAATATTACTAACTGAATTAAACTTATCATAAGTAGTCCATATATTCAAAGTGTTGATATACATCTTTACAAGTCTATAATAATGTGTAGGTGAAGAAATTGCAAATTGTACAAATCTCCCTCTCCTCTCTCCCTCTTTCTGGCTCAGTGTTATGAGAAACAAATCTTCTTCCACTCACTTTGTTCAGATGTTTAATTGGATCAGTCATAATGAGAAATGTATTGCAAACTATTTCAATGTCTGGGTACTTGTATTTCTAGTAAACAGTTCAAGTCCCTGGCTTGTAACTTACAAAACTGAATGCAGAAGCAGCAAAATATTGCCATACATTACATAATTTCAAAATAAATGGGACAAGAACTAAAGGTTCATCTAGTAGAGTAGCAGTGTTCTCTGACATTGTACAGTGTACATATTCACCCTTCATGAGAATTTATATAGACAAACTGATAGGCAATGCCATTTGTTAAAATGCAGGTTAGGTTGGCTGTTGATGAATTAACTTTATGAATTAATTTGTCAATGCTGGTAGCCATGTGTGATTATTTATGTCACTTATTGTAAGTTGAACATTTTCCACTCTTCTTTGAGTAGCTGTGCTCACTGTCTTTGAAGGAATCACTAGTCAAGCAGCTTAGGATCACATTCAAAAGACTCATAACTTAGTCTGACATGTGTGTGTGTGTGTGTGTGTGTGTGTGTGTGTGTGTGGTGTGTGTGTGGTGTGTGTGTGTGTGTGTGTATGTGTGTGTGTGTGTGTGGCTAATTTTACAAATAAACATATGATTTTAAATGGAGTCTTAGTTATTAAATTATACTTGGGATGTGAATTGATTTGATCAAATTGTATCATTAGTTAGGGTGGGGCAGCAAGGTCTTCAGTGCTGCATTTATGTGCATTTAAGGGTTGAGTTCACATGTGTTGCTACAACTATTATGAGTTGTGCCTGTTTCTGTGTGTGTTTAGTGTGAGTACAGCAGCTGTTTACCTGTGTCTTTAGTGTGAATATGCCTGTTGACCTGTGTCTTTATACTTTTGTCTGTTCATACTCTCTCTCTCTCTCTCTCTCTCTCTCTCTCTCTCTCTCTCTCCTCTCTCTCTCTCTCTCTCTCTCTCTCTCTCTCTATTTTATTTTTATATATTCCATTTTCATCAGTATTTTATTTACATTTATTCTAACTTTCTTTTGGTTTCTTACTATATCTTTTCTTTCTGTCGTCTTCCTTATATATATATATCTTACCTCTCTCTTCTCTCTTCTTCTTCTTCTTCTCTCTCTCTCTCTCTCTCTCTCTTCTCTCTCTCTCTCTCTCTCTCTCTCTCTCTCTCTCTCTCTCTCTCTCTCTCTCTCTCTCTCTAAATGAGCCTGTAGTTTATATTTACTCATCAGTAGCTTAGTAAGGACTAGTTGTTAGCTTTTTGACTGAAACCTAACTACAATCCTTGTAAAATAAAGTTTTCAGGTTCGAGTTCTCTCTTCAGTCTTTCTTTTTTCTCGCTTTTGAAGCCCGTCTAATGAAATTGCTCCTCATTGTGGGAAAATAAAGCATGATAGATTACAACGAACAAGTTCTGCCTTTGTGCCCCTGACCAGCTGTCCATTTTTCTTCGCCCATACTTTTAAATCTAAAAATTAATGTTCGTCGAGTGAAATGACAGTGCACTCACCTCTGTTGAGTGGCAGCCCGAGACGTACCAGTCGGCAAACTCACACCTTGCTCGTGGGAATGCTCTATAGCTTTTCGCCACTTCATGAAATGCCTTAATTCAAGGATTGCCTGTAACACCCACCCACCCACCCACCCACACACACACACACAACACACATATATATATATATATATATATATATATATATATGAGATACTAAAATAATGCTGGGGGGGGGGGGGGGGGGATCTAATATCACCTCGCTGTGAACAGACATAAAATAAAACATTGATTGATTGATCTCATTCAGCTTCAGAGGGGAAGTCAGGCATAATAACTTGTTTTCATCGGATATATATTATAGGGAGGGGTAGGTTAACTTCTGTTTGATTCCGAACGTCAGAGGTCTTCCCCGAGATACAAAGGGTTGTGTTCACGTGTGTTTGCGATCTGGGGAATTATCAGCATCATGGCTGAGTGTTGCAGTCTGGTGAATTATCAGCACCATGGCTGATTGTTGCAGTCTGGTGAATTATCAGCACCACGGCTGATTGTTGCTGTCTGGTGAATTATCAGCACCATGGCTGAGTGTTGCAGTCTGGTGAATTATCAGCACCACGGCTGATTGTTGCTGTCTGGTGAATTATCAGCACCATGGCTGAGTGTTGCAGTCTGGTGAATTATCAGCACCATGGCTGATTGTTGCAGTCTGGTGAATTATCAGCACCACGGCTGATTGTTGCAGTCTGGTGAATTATCAGCACCACGGCTGATTGTTGCAGTCTGGTGAATTATCAGCACCATGGCTGAGTGTTGCAGTCTGGTGAATTATCAGCACCATGGCTGAGTGTTGCAGTCTGGGGAAACAGCCACCGTTATGCATCATGCTCAGTACCGATAAACATGACACTGTAATTGCTCCTGGAATTCTATGAAAACCCTAACCTATTGTTTTTCTGTATCCTACCTCTGAAGCATTGTTTGACATTGCTATGTTTAACAGACTTGCCTGGCATGAACAAATTGTTGTAAAACGTTGACTGAGTTTGTTGCTTTTCGATTCATTTTACAGAAATGTCACGGGGCATTCGTGCGCTGTGTGTAGGAGCAACTTGCATCCTTAATTTATAGAGGATGAAAAATTGTTAATGTGAAAAACCTTTGTTTTCGTATTCCGTTGTCATTTTCTAACTGTATTTCCAATGCTATTGTGTCATCATCAGGACAACGGTGGCGTCATCACGGGTGAGCCTCTGCATGACGTGCGCGTGATCGGTGTGGTCACCACCGTCCTGCTGCTGGGGGTGGTGATGATCGGCCTGGACTTTGAGACCAAGGCCCAGCTGGTGCTCCTCTTCATCCTCATCATCTCCATCGTCAACTTCTTAGTCGGCACCTTTCTCCCTCCCTCAGAGGACAAGAGACGGGCCGGTTTCGTTGGCTATGACGGTAAGCAGGATGTTCCGTGAAATTTTGCTAAGCATTTCATTAATCGTCGTCGTCGTTTTCTTTGTGTGCGTCTCTTCATGTGTCTACATCCGTTCTTTAGTTGCCTCTGGCTTCATCAGGCTACCGTCTGAAGCATTGTGTCTCCTGGCCAGGTTCTGCTAGCAAGAGGATCGATCACGAGTCGTTCGGTCATTTCCCGAGGATGCGGTCTTGTGTCACTGGTTCCATATTAATCGGTAGTACATTATGGTCACTGAGGTATGACCCTGCGAACAGGAAGGCGGGCAGGAAATCTGTATTCAGGTCTGTATTTCGAGAGAATGGCTGACAACGTTTTCAATAACACACACTTCGTCAAAATGCCGATTCACCGGTTCGTATCACATCATTTTGTGCTGGAACTGATTGAGGAAGGCATTAAAGGCAGAATTCTTGACAATGGGCAAAGCATGTGAAGTTATTCTATTACCTATTCCCGGTTTGAAAAGAGAAAACCTTTGAATCTTCTGGATTTTCTTCAGAGAGGACCTTCATTTTTGCATCCACATTTCCACACCGGTAGGTGTCAGTCAAAGCTATGTTTAGTAAAGGAAAAATATGCACAAATACGGGAGAGAAATTAATTACTCTGCTTGTGGATTTTATAGACATTTTTTGTATAGACTGCGTAACTGACATTGAGGATATCCTCCGGTTTTTATCGAGGACTGTGTTTCGCAGGCGATGTGTTCATGGAGAACCTTGGACCTGACTTCCGGGAGTATGATGGCATCCACTACAGTTTCTTCAAGGTCTTCGCCATCTTCTTCCCAGCGGCCACCGGTATTCTGGCTGGGGCCAATATTTCCGGTGACCTCAAAGTAGGTTCGGTGTTTTTTGTTGCTTTTTTAGTTTTCTTCCAGTTTAGTGTGTCTTTCCTTCAAAATGACTGCGTTGAGAAGTTCAATCAAACAATTACTCAGTCAGTCAAGAAGTTAAGCGGGCAGGCAGTAAATTGCTGCACAGTCGGTCTCTCATTCAGTCAGGCGGATATCGGTTTGTCTCTGAGACAGCAACTAATTTTTACTGGTTGATTGGTGGTCTGTTGGTCGGTCGCTTGGTTGATTGCTCGGATGATTAGCAGATTAGATCTGGTATAGTTGACAGGATTAGTTGTTTTCTTACTCAGCGGTGCTACTCAGTCGTCCATGAATTAGCCAGGTTTGTCATTATAAAGTCGTTCAGTTCCTTAGTGGATGACGTACCACGCACCCGTCGTGCCTTAATTGTTTCGTTGCAAAATTGTTGACGGGTATAAAAGGATAGGTGATGATTGGCGCTGGGCGTGAGCCGGTTTGGCCAAGCGGTAAGGCATTAGGCTGGTAAGCGGAGGGACCTCGGTTCGAATCCGCTTCGGCTCTCCTTTCTCTTCAAAAGTTGTGGTCTGTGGACACCGTCTTGTGACTTTGTCCTTCACAATTATGAAACATTAAAATGGCTCTCATCGCTGCCCACCTTAATGCAGGAGTCATTCTGGTGGTGACAGTGTAGCGATAGGTATATAATCTCTCTCCCCCCTCGCCCCACCTCCATACCTCCTTCCCCCCTTCTCCCCGTCCCTAATAAACCTTATGGTTTCTGTGGATGTTAAGCACCATGTTTACTTACTTACTGGCGCTGGGTTCTGCCGACCGAATGACTCGCCGTCTGAACACCTGACCACTTCAATAACTATCGAATCAGACGACCGACCTCTTGACCAAGCGACAGACTGACCATCAGTGACAGTTGCCCATCAAGCGACTGACCAGCCGACCGCCTCAGTGACCCGACCCATCAGCACCGACCGTTAACTGGAGGTTTAAAAATATCTGAAACAAGAATGACTGCTAGCATTCTGAAACAAGATCCAAACACATAAAAGGTTCAAAAGAACGCTAATCATTAGGACAAAAGCACAAACTGCAAATTTTCGGGGTGATGATCCCCTTTATCAAGCTACAAAACGACACTTAGACTGGAGTCAGTCAGTCAGTCAAATGGACACTGGAAAACAACATAGCTCAACCAAAAACAGATAAGTGATTTAGCTTTTCATCTCATTTTCCATCGTTTTTCACCGTTTAACTGTAGTTTAAGTGTCGTTTTGTAGTTTGATAAAGGGAATTACCCCGAAAAGTTGCTGATTGTGTTAACTGGAGGTGCTCTGCCTTTTCCCCCCCTAAATACAGAACCCTTCTTCGGCCATCCCCCGTGGTACCTTCCTGGCCATCTTCATCACAACTGTTGTCTACCTGGTCATCATCTGGACCACGGGCAGCTGCATGCTGCGTGACGCGCTGGGCACCGCCCTCACCATAGCAACTAACATCACCTTGAACTTGACCGACATCCAACAGTGCGGGGGCAACGTCTCGTGTCAGTACGGGATGCACAATTCGCATGGGGTGAGCTGGGGACACGTACCAGTGTGTGTGAGTGAGTGTGTGTGTGTGTGTGTGTGTGTGTGTGTGTGTGTGTGTGTGTGTGTGTGTGTGTGTGTGTACGTGGGCGAGCGCGTGTCTGTGTGTATGATTTTGTGTGTATGTGTGCGCGAGCGTGCGCACAAACGCATACTCACGAGGAAGAGAAACTGAAAGGGTGAAGAGTTGGAGATGGGAGAGAGAGAGAGTGTTTGGGAAAGTGTGTGTTGGGGGTGGGGGGGGGGGGGGGGGGGGGATGAAATTTCGGTGCACGATCACGAGACTTAGACGACTGTGTTGCTCACGATGTGTTGCAGATCATGGGCATCGCGTCCGCCTTTCAGCCTCTCATCTACGCCGGCATCTTCTCCGCCACACTGTCCTCGGCTCTGGCCAGTCTTGTCAGTGCCCCCAAGGTCTTCCAGGTCTGTCTGTCTGGCTGTCTGCCTGTCTCTGTCTGTCTTCAGCCCTGGACAGTCCTGTCAGCGCTCCCAAGTTCTTCCAGATCTGTCCGACTGGCTGTCTGTCTCTGTCTGTCTTCAGCCCTGGACAGTCCTGTCAGCGCTCCCAAGGTCTTCCAGATCTGTCTGACTGGCTGTCTGTCTCTGTCTGTCTGCAGCCCTGGACAGTCCTGTCAGCGCTCCTAAGGTCTTCCAGATCTGTCTGACTGGCTGTCTGTCTCTGTCTGTCTGCAGCCCTGGACAGTCCTGTCAGCGCTCCTAAGGTCTTCCAGATCTGTCTGACTGGCTATCTGTCTCGGTCTGTCTTCAGCCCTGGACAGTCCTGTCAGCGCTCCCAAGGTCTTTTCCGGTCTGTCTGACTGGCTATCTGTCTCGGTCTGTCTTCAGCCCTGGACAGTCCTGTCAGTGCTCCCAAGGTCTTCCAGGCCCGTCTGTCTCTGTCCTTTGTATATACAGGACATATGGAGCTTTATCAGAACGATCTATTATAAAGATATATATGATGGCATAGGCCGCAAGGCAGCGTGTGGTTAAAGGGCTTGTAACCGTGATCTCTTCCCTGCTCCTAGGCTCTGGGCAAAGACAAGCTGTTTCCTTTGATCGGCTACTTTGCCAAGGACTTCGGCAAAGACGGCGAACCGAGACGAGGCTACTTTCTGACCTTCGTCATCTGTGTCGGCATGACGTGTATCGGTGAGACTTGACACCTGTTTTCTTTTGCCCTTTCTGTCTTTCTTTCTTTCTTTCTTTCTCTTAACAACAGTGTACTGGCCTTTGTGAGTATAGGAATACACAATGCTTCCTTCATTTCTTTATCCTTATTTCCTTCATTCCTTTCTGTCAGTTTTCTTCTCTTCCTTCGGTTTTCTTGGGGACGGAATGGAGTGGGTGGGTGGGTGGGGTGGGGGGTGGGGGTGGGGGGGGGGGGGGGGGGGGGGGGCGGGGTTCCCCTTCTTCTCAGCGGCTATCCATTTTCAACTATTCATTTTTATTTTTATTGGATTGTAAGTTCATTTATGACTATACATGAATTTGAAATGCCTTCGTTGCAGTAAGTGTAAAACAAACAAACAACAACAACAACAACAACAGCAAAACCCACTTGAACTGTGTAACTAATTAAGATGGCAAAATTAAAGATTCATCTACAGGGTACAGCACTCTACAAAATTTGATCTCGAAATCAATCTCTGTCTGTCTCAGTGTCTGTCTTGTCTTGTCTGCCTGCCTCTCTCTGTCTCTGTACGTCTGTCTGTCTCCCTCTCTCTCTGTTCTTGTCAAATTTTGCATTTATATTTAACAAGAAAATCAACTTTCAATAGCTGTATTTTCATGCATTATTGTACACTCCTTCACCTTCCTTGTGGTCATCATTTTAATGCTTTATAGATATGAGTGTATGTGCCGCCGTTTAACTTCCAATTTTGTTCGATATAACCTTGTTTTTTTACAGTGTGCAATAGATAGAGATATATTCAATCTTCTGTCGCTTTCCTTTATTACTGTAAAATGATTTTGTAATTCTCTCTCTCTCTCTCTGTGTCTCTGTCTGTCTGTCTGTCTGTCTGTCTGTCTGTCTGTCTGTCTGTCTGTCTGTCTGTCTGTCTCTCTCTCTCTCTCCTCTCTCTCTCTCTCTCTCTCTCTCTCTCTCTCTCTCTCTCTCTCTCTCTCTCTCTCTCTCCCACCCACACACACACACCCTTATAGAAATTATTTTGTTGCATTTTTCAGTATTGTTTTATTTAATCCGGCAGGTTCGCTGGATATCATCGCCCCCATCATCTCCAACTTCTTCCTGATGGCCTACGCCCTCATCAACTTCTCCTGCTTTGATGCCGCCTTCGCCAACTCCCCTGGTGCGTCCGTTGGTTTGTTCTGGGATTTTAACGTCCCGTTAACCACAGGACTCCCCTGGTGCGTCCGTTGGTTTGTTCTGGGATTTTAACGTCCCGTTAACCACAGGACTCCCCTGGTGCGTCCGTTGGTTTGTTCTGGGATTTTAACGTCCCGTTAACGCGGGGCTCCCCTGGTGCGTCCGTTAGTTTGTTCTGGGATTTTAACGTGCCGTTAACCACAGGACTCCCCTGGTGCGTCCGTTAGTAAGTAGATTATATTTCTTGTATATTGTTATTTGTCATATTATTGTCGTATTATTTTCTTGAATGTGTTACCTTTTATGTTATTTTTCTCACTTAATGTTGAAAATGTTGGAAAATGTAAAGCGTAGTGAGAAAATATATAAAAGTTATTTATTATTGCTATTATTATTATTATTATTATTGTTGGATATTAACTTCCCGTCAACCACACTGACTCCCCAGGTTCGTTCGTTAGTTAGTTCTGGGATTTTAACTTCCCATCAACGGCACTGACTCCCCAGGTTCGTTCGTTAGTTAGTTCTGGGACTTTAACTTCCCGTCAACCGCACTGACTCTTTTTGTGCCTGCATGAGCAACACGTGCATGTGCATAGCAGCAGAGAGAGGGAGAGAGCCGGTGAGGTCGGCGCTAAATAGCGTGGTTCTCGAGATTCCGTGTTTTGTGTTTGTAGGCGACGTTCTCAGAGCTTCGCCTCTTGTAAATGATGATGTGACCTGGATGGACCATATACTATATGCCCGTACCTATTGCAAGCAGGAGAGCGTTGTCGTAGGCAAGTCAGGCAACTGTGCTCCTTGTACGCGTGCAGTGAACTACAAACTGTTACGTAGGATCTTGTCTCCGCTAGGTGAATTAATTGACAACGTGTGGTTACTCCTAGTCACTACCTATGATGTTTTGTGTTATGTAACTGAGCTATTGCTGGCAGGGTTCCGCCCTTCCTTCCATCTGTATAACAAGTGGTCGAGCCTAGTGGGAGCCCTGGTGTGTGTCGTCATCATGTTCATGCTGAGCTGGTGGGCGGCCTTGGTGACGGTGCTGGTTGTGGGAGCCCTCTACAGCTACCTCAAATACCGCAAACCAGGTTAGTTTTAGAGGTTGGATATTGCACTGTAACTCACATTTGTAGGGAATTGAATGTCACATCGCATGTCATCTTTCGGGGGAGTCGATTACCCTGTCTTGCGCCACGGTCCAAGAGAGATGACTGTAACATCGCACGCACCAAGCCTGGTTTTCCGGCACTCTTTCTCCAAACTCTGCCCTAACTGGTTACACCACTGAAAAGGCACTTCTTATCTCCGACGTTGTCAGCGCCCTCCGAAAGGTTTGGGTACTAATAAAACTAGAAGTAACATAGCGCCGAAGCACACTTAAACATGAGGCGCGTCCACCCCTTGTAAAAATTACTTCCATCTCGATTCAAACGATTTTGTTTTATTTGTGCTGGTTTAAGAAATGTAGGCGGTTATAAAAGACACGCCAGATATAATGTGAGTTGTCTGATACAAAACTACTGCCACTTGAGCACCAGCGAGTTAGCTGACAGTTTTTAGAGACCTATGGCCTAACCAGTTATGGCAGCGGTTGGAGGAAGGATGTAAACCAGCGCTTGGAGTTTAAGAACATTTTGGTCACCTCTGGGCAGAACTTAATATCCCATTTTACGTTACCATCCGAGTAAAGTGAATGTCACGTCTTAATCCCATTTTACGTTACCATCCGAGTAAAATGAATGTCACGTCTTACGTCTCCTTCCAGGAGAGTGGGAAATTAAGTCTTACGCCACCATTCAAGGGAACTGAATGTCATCTTATTCTTACGCCATCTACCAGGGATATCATACATTACATGTTACGTTACCTCCCAAGGCCAGCTTCGTGGGTTGTCGGTGAACAGTTTCTTTAAATCAGCATTGAAGCAGTCTACAACAGCGGAGCCTTTGCATCTATCGCCAGTGAACCTGGGTAACGAACTGCGTGGAATACATTCATCGGTTGCAAGCACATCAGGGCTAAGTCTTTCCTGGCGAAAACAAAATTTGGGATTTTCTTAGACACAATAGATTATGTGATACATGTAGAACAGTTCTTTGCTGCCATTCCATTGATGTCGTTCTTTTTTCAGATGTCAACTGGGGCTCATCTGGCCAGGCGCATGCGTACAACGATGCCCTGAAGACCACGCTGAAACTCGTTGACGTCAACGAACACGTGAAAAACTTCCGGTAAGATCTCCGGGACAATAGGAGAAAGGGCAAGCTGGCAATAAGAGTTCTTTGACAAACTGACACTGATTAGGTTCAGAGCAGAACGGCAGTCATAGCTGTCCTCCATGGAGCTGATCAGATCACTTCTTGGTGAGCTGTCTTTGTTTGCTCAGATGGCAAACGGGATCTGTTTCAGATCCTCAGGAAGAATGGCTAGTTCTATTTGGAACTGACCGCCGGGGCGTTAGCAAGGGAGGTCAGGTCCTGAGCGGATCAGCCATTCCTTCCGAGAATCTGCAATTTCTCGCGTTTAACAGCAGAACCTTGATCGTCGATTCTGCCTTTATTTCAACAGTGCACCAAAACTGCAGTCAAGATTGAACCGAGCAATGTTTGATATGCAGTAGAGCCTGTCGACCTGGCCCCAATCTCTGATTACTAATGGAGCAGTTCGACAGACAGCAGTGGGTAAACACGTTTTCAGTGTAAGACGGGTGGTTTCAGGCCGCAGATCCTGTTGCTGACAGGGTACCCACGGAACCGGCCCGTGCTCGTGGACTTTGCTGCCGCCATCACCAAGCGACAGAGTCTTCTGGTCTGTGCCCACGTCTTCCAGGTCAGTAAATGATGT
>JABMCL010000743.1:62500-82500 GCA_018857735.1 Alviniconcha marisindica
TTGTCCTGTTTTAGTTGAAACTGACCTTCATTATGTTTGTCCTGTTTTTGCTGAAACAGGCCTTCATTATTTGTCTGATTTTTTGTTGAAACTGGCTGTCTTGTTTTTGCCAAAATTAGAATTTATGTTCGTTTTATTGAAGGCGAGTTAAGTATATTCGTTTTCTTATGTAAGATTAGTTTAAAACAGACTGAAAACCAGACTGGACTAAAGTGAACAGGACTGGTTTGGCGTCAGGTGACAGTTTAGGACGTTATTGTTGGTTACTAGAGTGGTGCGGTGACAGTTTAGGGCGCCAATGCTGGTAACTGGGGCGATGTGGTGTCAGTTTAGGGCGCCATTGCTGGTAACTGGGGCGGTGTGGTGTCAGTTTAGGACGCCATTGCTGGTAACTGGGGCGGTGTGGTGACAGTTTAGTAGGCCATTGCTGGTAACTGGGGCTGTGTGGTGACAGTTTAGGGCGCCATAATTTGTTACTGCGACGGTGTGCTGACATTTGTTTCAGGGCGACATGCAGAGACACTTACGTCACCTGCGCAGCACAGCAGCCTACCGCTGGTTCCGTAACCGCGACGTGCGTTCTTTTTACACCAGCGTCGCTGCCCCCACCGTCCGGCACGGCACTCAGGCATTGCTGCAGGTCCTTCCCCCTTTCGCTCTCTCGCTATTTCACCCCCAGCCCCTTGTCTGTCTCTCTGTCTATCTTGTGGTATTTTGGCTATATCACGTGCGCGCGCGCGCGCGCTGTGTGTGTGTGTGTGTGTGTGTGTGTGTGTGTGTGTGTGTGTGTGTGTGGGTGTGTGTTGTGTGTGTGTGTGTGTTGTGTGGTGTGGTGGTGTGTGTGTGTGTGTGTGTGTGTTGTGTGTTGTGTGTTGTGTGTTGTGTTGTGTGTTGTGTGTGTGTGTGTGTGTGTGTGTGTGTGTGTGTGTGTGTGTGTTGTGTGTGTGTGTGTGTGTGTGTGTTGTTGTGTGTGTGTGTGTGTGTGTGTTGTGTGGTTGTTGTTGTTGTTGTTGTTGCTGTCGTTTGTTCAGGTGAGTGTGTGTGTGTGTGTGTGTGTGTGTGTGTGTGTGTGTGTGTGTGTGTGTGTGTGTGTGTGTGTGTGTGTGTGTGTGTGTGTGTGTGTGTTGTTGTTGTTGTGTTGTTGTTGTTGTTGTTGTTGTTGTTGTTGTTGCTGTCGTTTGTTCAGGCTGAGTGTGTGAGTGTGTGTTGTGTGTTTTGTTGTTGTTGTTGTTGTTGCTGTCGTTTGTTCAGGCTGAGTGTGTGTGTGTGTGTGTGTGTGTGTGTGTGTGTGTGTGTGTGTGTGTGTGTGTGTGTGTGTGTGTTGTGTTGTTGTTGTTGTGTTGTTGTGTGTTGTGTGTGTGTGTGTGTGTGTGTGTGTGTGTGTGTGTGTGTGTGTGTGTGTGTGTGTGTGTGTGTGTGTCGGGAGTGTGGGATATGTGCATGTTTATTTGTGCTTGTATCTCTGTCTGAGTATGCGACCGCCAGTGCTGTCTTAATCAGTGTGTGTGTGTGTGTGGTGTCATGATGTCGTGTGTGTGTGTGTGTGTGTGTTGTGTACAGGGGATAGCGCTCAGTTGGCATTATTTGCATGTTTATTTGTGCTTGTATCTCTGTCTGGAGGTATGAACCCGCAGGCTGAATCTTAGAGCTGAGTGGGCGTGTTCATCGATTACTTTGTGTTTTCAGTCTCAGGGGCTGGGCAATCGGCCAATCCAGCTCTGCGGGCTTGAAGTTTACTAACTGGCAGGAGGTGGACCTCCAGAAGTGTGAAGTACGTGCGGCTTCATCAGGTATGTAGCTTTGTGTAACAGTCTCAGTCATTGTGCATTGCTAGCTCTGGTAAAGCATCAGTGGTGCCAGAAGTGTGAATACGTCATCAGTGAGTCAGTGCTCATTGCTAGCTCTGTGTAACAGTCATACAGTCAGTGTCATTGCTAGCTCTGTGTAATAGTCATACAGTGGGTCTCATTGCTAGCTCTGTGTAATAGTCATACAGTGGTGCTCATATGCTAGCTCTGTGTAAAGCATCATGGTGTCATTGCTAGCTCGTGTAAAGTCTACAGTGTGCTCATTGCTAGCTCTGTGTAAAGATACAGTCAGTGTCTGCTAGCTCTGTGTAACAGATACAGTCATGTTCATTGCTAGCTCTGAATAAGTCAGTCCATCAGTTCATAAGTCAGTGCCACTCCGGCATCGCTTCCGCACCTATCCTCCAAAGGAAGGATGTCGTAAACCAATGCTTGGAGCTTGAAGTCAGTGCTCATTGATAGGTCTGTAGAACAGTCAGTCCACCACTGTCAAACTGTCTGTACTCACTACATGGGCATCATACCATCTGTGTTCATCTTTTGTACATAGTGTCCACAACTACATGGGCATCATACCATCTGCGTTCACCTTTTGTACATAGTGTCCACAACTACATGGGCATCATACCATGGGCGACAGGGGATAGCTCAGTGGTAGAGCATCGGAATCGTGATCGAAAGGTGTCGGGTTCGAGTTCCGGGAGGAGCGACGGGAGAATTTTCTTCTCCAGCGTCAACTTTCTGTGCTGACTCTTATTTCGGTATCCGTTCCACCCCCGTGTTACCGCAGTAGCACGGTCGGCCATTGATGGCTGCGAGGCGTCTCGACCTGTCCAAGGATAAACTGCAATCAGTGAAGAAAAAAAATATTGTAAGTTTGTATTGCCCAGTTGGAGCCTCAGCGGATGCTGTGGGACCCGTCTGCTCACAGCTGCAAGAAGAGAAACGAAAGAAAGGGTGTGCTTCTGTTGCGATCGCAATAAAAAATAAAATAAAGAACAGCCTTTTTTGTTTATTTCATTGCTGCCTTAATATGTCGGGCAGTGAGGTTTTACGAAACTGTCAGTCTGTTCCTAAATGTATCTGCTGGGCAGAATCATAGTGATCTGGGGTCTGACTGTTGTTCGATTTGTGACACATTAATTAGACTACCATCAACATAAACCTGGATCTGTTGTTGTACGTGCGTGTTTGACAGTGAAGGATTGGACCTTCATCAACGTGAGCAGGAGTCTCACTGTTGTCTTGCTTTTGTCGGACAGTGACGCCTTTGATCTCCACTACGGGGTGGGTGTCTTGCGTGTGCCGGGTGGAATGGACACCCACAAGGTCACAGACGCCCTGCTGGACTCCACTGACGACACCTTGGATGACCTCGACCACGACAGCATTGATGAAGGTCAGTTTTTGCCACTGCGTTTGACCAAGTCGTCCACAGATTTCGGGTGAAACTCACTCAATGTTAAATCAAAAGTATTCCCAGTGAACACTTCACCATGCCACTACCTCACAGTGGACGTGTGTCAGTTGGAGTGCCGCAGGCGGAGAAATTAAACGAAGGTTCATTCTGCTGAGAATTCAGAGCTATCAGAGATTCTGTGTGGAAGCAGGCCAGACTGTAGCTTTGCTTGCTTGAACTGACACTAATTTGACAGCAGGCTACAGTAGTTTACAATACTTCCTGCCCGCCCAGTTAACTGGACTGCATTTTCCCCAGCACTCTTCAAACAAGCAGTAACGTGTGCCAGGAACAGTCAATAGAACTTTCACTTGTGATCTGATGTGCTAGTTTTTACCCCCGGTATAATGTGGCCTGCACTTTTGTCTGCGCATCAAGTGCCCAGTAACTCTATCACCTGTCCATGGGGTACTGCTACTGCAGTTTTTAAGCAGCTAAAGTCTTTCAGGCCCAACGTTTGTAGAGAACGACTCGATGAACAGGCAGAAAGGGAGTGCGAGTAAGCCTGTCTTTAAGACTTCTGTAGGCTGGGTAGTGGGTCTCAGGTGTCTTCCGCACGGAATGTGATCCCAATTTGTTTTGGGGAAGCATTTCCAACAGGGTGGGAAATCTTAACCCAAACCAGAGTACCGAGAAAAGATGAAAACACACAAAAGGATCAAAAGAGTGTTGTTTTAACTAAACCGTTTCACTGCCCAGTCCGAGAATATTCTGGGCTGAAAAAGACGAAATAAGCACACACACGCCTAAAGGCGAAACCTTTTTGGGCCTATAACAAATCTACTTTCATTACTGTGCATTTTGACGCAAATCCTTAAGTATGCTGGTGAAAACAAAACGCTAAAGGATTTCGTCTTTTCATATTTTATTTCCCGACATGTTATCTGATGTTGTTATTAAGTTGTTTTAGCTTTAACTGTAATTTGTTTAAACACTTCAAAAAAATCTTTTTGTTTTCTTGAACAGTTTTGCTCATTCCCATGTTACATTGATGGTATTTTTCAAAGCAATTTCCTTTTAAGGACAATAAAGTATTATTTAATTATCTTGTTAGAAGTAGTGTGTACGCATGCGTACGTGGCAGTGAAAGAATGTAATAGAACAGTATAGAAAAGGTGCAGATTTTCGGGAAAAGATTAATTTTTGCAAGACAGGAAACAAATATTTAGATACCAAAACCAGTGGCAGAAATGAAAGGGTAAAACGACACTGAACTAGTTTGGAGCGGAAGCTGAGCTGGGTGGGCGATCGGGTGGCAGGGTATGGCGTGCCGTGTTACTCCCAGCTGGAACAGTTACAGAAACGATGGACCCTTCATCCGTAAGCAAATAAACAGGCCTGCGTTTGCCGGCCCTGCAGATATTTCGGAGGCCGAAGACGAGGATGGGACCACCAAACAGCGCAAAGTCAGCACCATCTTCTCGGAAAAACCCGACTCCCCCACTTCCGACGACAGCAACATCGCCCTCAAAGACTTCCGCCAGCACTCTGGCAGCGGAGTCGTCAACGGCGGCTACTACTTGGAGCAGGACGACGACGATGACGACGACGACCGTGACAACGACGAAGGGGTGGTGAGCAACAAGACTTCCAGTCGGAGCGAGAGCACGGGCGTGGAGACGCCGTCCAAGCAGGCGGGTGGAGACGGCCTGCAGAGCCGCGTGACCCGCAGGGTACACGAGACCCCGCCATTGCTGAGAAGCGTGCTGTCCAAGGCCGACTCCATGAACGACACGCCCAACGCCGCCTACTTCCGGGGCAAACTGTGCGGCACTATCGACGTGTGGTGGCTCTTTGATGACGGAGGTCAGTCACTTCCGGCGCTTTCTGTCTTTGCTCGGTCTCTTTGGTGGCTTGTTTGTGATTTTTGTTGTTGTTATTTTTTGTTGTATTTTTTTGTTCAAACTATTATTTATATTATTATCATCAATATTGCTATCATCATCATTATTATTAGGCCTTGCAGTTGTATCGATGTTGGCATTGGCTTCAAAACTACAATATGTCATTCTCTTGTTGATTACAGACATCTTGCTGTTTGTTGTGAAGACAGAGTAAACAGTGGCTTACAAAAATCTGAAACAAGAATGACTGCTAGCATTTTAAAACAAGATCCAAACATATAAAAGGTTTAAAAGAACGCTATTTATTAGGACAAGACAAAACCAGCAAATTTTCGGGGTAATCCCCTTTGTCAAGCTACAAAACGACAGAACAGCTAAACGGTCAAAAACAATGAAAAATGGTGTGAAAAGCTAAACCACTTATGTTGTTTTCCAGTCCAGTGTTTGACAGAATGATCAGCTTCAATTTGTTTGGAACATTCTTCCAAACACTGAACAAGGAAAACAACATAAACACTGGACATGAATACAACATAGCTCCACCAAAAACAGATAGGTGGTTTAGCTTTTCACTTCATTTTTCATCGTTTTTGACCGTTTAGCTGTTCTTTAAGTGCCGTTTTGTAGCTTGACAAAGGGGATTACCCCGAAAATTTGCTGGTTTTGTCTTGTCCTAATAAATAGATTCTTTCGAACCTTTTATGTGTTTGGATCATAGGGGCTTATAAAGTGGTGTTGATGCAGTTATTAACCTCGCCGAAAAACAGACAGGCAGTCAGTGACGGGAGAGGCTTCACGCCGTCACTCTAACTCTTCTAAACGAGCTTTTTGGCGTTGCACTGGCAGGTCTGGGTCTGTTGCTGCCCTACATCCTGTCCACACGTAAGCAGTGGCGGCAGTGTAAGCTGAGGGTGTTTTGTGCCGGCACCAAGCGATCCAACCTGGAGGCTGACCACAGAAGGTGAGGCTTACATTAAGGTAGGTTTAAGTAGGCTGTCCAGGGTCACCGTCGTGGTATTTGTAGCAGAGCCAGCAACAGGAGTCCTCGTTTGACGGTTTAGGACAAGGACTGTTTTGCATTTCACCGACCTGGTGTACCAGTAGTACATGCAGGTCAGTGAAACACGTCATACATGCCTTAAAAGGAAAATCCGAAGTAAAAGAAACGAACCAAAAAACAAACAACAGCAACAAAAGTTAATTGAATGTCAGCGTTCAGAACAGAGAACGGAAGAGACAAAAAGGTTTAGGATGAACGTCTTTTAGGAGTAATGAGGCACAGCAAGACAATGTGCCAAATTTCGGCAAAGGTGGTTTTTGTTTTTGTTTTTTCTTGTTTTTCTCGCTCTCCAAAACACGAACAAACGAACGTCCCAAACAAAATAAACGAGCGAAATTACATCCAGCCACAGCCCGCCGCCTTTGCCCCGATGGTCTATGCTGACCGCGATAATTGACTTGGGATGTGTTACAGTGCTCTGTGATTCAGTGCTGGTTCAGCTGAAATTCATTTTGTTTCATTTCGTGCAATTCACTCACCTGCTTCAGAGCACAACTTCGTAAATGGTTCCGAAGTAATATGTAGTGCACTTAAAGCTTCGTGATGTAAGTATAGATATGTCTGTATTCAACTACATTTTTGCTCTTCCCTTTACTCTTCTACAATGTTCATAGGATTTACTTGCGTTGATTAGTCTTTGTCTCATTGTATTGTAGTTTTGTGTAGTAGTTATATAGCATTTTTATATCCATTATACAGTGTTGTATTATGCTATAGATTATATATGTTCATTTTATTGCCCCTTCGTATTCAGCTACTGTTAATTTCAGGAAAATGTAATTCATAGTATGGAACAATATTTTAAAAGACTGAAGCCAGCAACACGATAGATTAGTGTGTTGAGATAGCTCGTTGTTGTTTTTGCACCCACCTTCCTTTTCTTTTCTTTACCTTTCTCTCCCCCATTTCAGCGTTTAAAATTGATTTGTAATTTTGGTTAGCTGCTTTCGTTTGCTCTCTCCGACCCCCCCCCCCCCTCCCCACGCCCCTCTCCCTCCGGCTCTTCCGACCCCCCTCGCTCCCCCCCCCCCCCCCCCCCCCCCCCCACCATTCCATGTGTGTAACGGTGTGCGGTAGTTAGAAAATGTGTACATGTATAATTATATTTAGTATAGTCCCTAGTTTGGGCGAGGGTTGGATGTAAAAACGCATACATGCTTATGTATCCTCGTATAATAAAGAATTTTATCTTCATCTCCCCCCCCCCCCCCCCCCCAACCCACCCACCCTCTGGCCGTTTCTCTTGCAGCGTCACTGTGCTAATTTTAGACATGTTTTGTTTGATTATATCCCATCTCGTCATACGCTGTGTAGTTTCTGAAATTATCGTATATCAGTCGACTGCCAGTAACAACCAGCGTTGCAAGTGACACTGAAAAGAAACCACCATTTTTCTGTCTTATGTGTCGTTTCACGTGCAGGATGGCGGCGCTGCTGAGCAAGTTCAGGATCAACTACTCTAACATCACTGTCTTCCCAGACCTCAGGAAGAAACCTAACCGCAGCAGGTTGGTGACCGTACAATGCACTGCATTGGTGACCGGTAGATGGTGATCAATCTATTTTCGCCACTGCCAGGAGTTCGAGGGTCTGACTGATAGGTAGACCGGTAGAGGGTTAACTGTCTATGTGTTTTCCCCACTGTCAGTTACAAGGACTATGAGGGGCTGGCTGACTGGTAGACCGGTAGAGGGTTAACTGTCTATGTGTTTTCCCCACCGTCAGTTGCAGGAGCTGAGTGACTGGCAAAGGGTTATAAATTGTCTTTGTGTTGTTACCTTTGCCAGTTACAAGGAGTTTGAGAAGCTGAGTGACTGGCGGAGGGTTATAAACTGTCTTTGTGTTGTTACCGTTGCCAGTTACAAGGAGTTTGAGAAGCTGAGTGACTGGCGGAGGGTTATAAACTGTCTTTGTGTTGTTACCGTTGCCAGTTACAAGGAGTTTGAGAAGCTGAGTGACTGGCGGAGGGTTATAAACTGTCTTTGTGTTGTTACCGTTGCCAGTTACAAGGAGTTTGAGGAGCTGATCTACCGCTGGAGACTGCGAGCGGGGGAGACACAGGACGACTACCCCTGGAAAGTGTCTGACGCAGACCTCGCCTCCCACAAAGAAAAGGTCAGTATCACAGTACTTTGATATGCATATGTGCATATGTGTGTGTGTGTGTGTGTGCGTGCGTGCGTGCGTGCGTGCGTGCGTGCGTGCGCAGGTCCATATGTGTGTGTGTGTGTGTGTGAGAGAGAGAGAGAGAGAGAGAGAGAGAGAGAGTTTGTGTGTGCGTGCATACATCCGTGTGTAAGTGAAATAGAGTGAGTAAGCGAGTGTGTGGTATGTGTGTGTGCGTGTGTGTGTGTGTGTGTGTGTGTGTGTGTGTGTGTGTGTGTGTGTGTGTGTGTGTGTGTGTGTGTGTGTGTGTGTGTGAGAGAGAGAGAGAGAGTTATGCCGGATCCAGACGGTTCAAAAGACATTGTGTGTGGCAGATCTACATGCAGATCAAGATCAGAGAAAAGCTGTTGGAGCACTCCATGGGGGCCTCTCTCGTCGTTGTGTAAGTTGGTTTCTTTTCCTCCCCGTCTCCTCCTCCTCTTCTTTAACACAGTCAGTGAGTAACCTGTATCGTTGTTTTGACGCCCTGTCAGCCAGGACGGTTACATCAGGGCGGCGAAACCGTGCGGCCAGTCGTTAAGCCTTCTCGAATGGAAAGGTGGACACGGGATCTTTAACGTGCGCAGCTAGCTCAGGTCGGTGCGTGCTGTGCGCACGAAGGCCGGACAGACGCTGATGAGTCTGCGGAAACGCAGCAAGATGAGCCCTTCAGTCTGTTTCGACAGTTGTTCCAACCCACGCAAGGTCGGGATTAAAGTGCGGTTTGCTGCACCATAAGGGGGACGCGACCCCTGTCTTAGTGTAGAAGATGAGGTGACTGACTGACTGACTGACGGACGGACTGACTGACTGACTGATTGACTGTTCCGTCGATATGCATGCTGAGTATCCGAGAGAGTCAGAAAACCATAAACCACCCGACACAGCTCCATTGTGAATGAGATGGGAGAAATGAAAAATCAGTACAAGAGCTAAACACCAAATAGGTTGCACTCATGATGGATGTTAAAAAAAGTTTCCCTAGTCACTGGTGAACGAAAAAATAATTTTCGTTTGAACGTGGAACAGTGTTCATATTTTTCAAGAACTATGATTAACTGAAACTTGCATCCCCCCCCCCCCCCCCCGCCATCCCCCCCCCCCCCTCCCCGCCATCCCCCCCCCCCCCCCCCCCCCCCACCCCCGCCCTCTTCCCTTACCTCCCCTTCTTATTTCTTCGTCTTTTTATTACGGAAATAACTTTCCTTATTTTCCGTGACTAAATGCCACTTCTTTTCTGTGTGCGGTGTTTGTACCGGCCGTTGTCCAATGCTTTCAGAACGCTGCCGGTGCCTCACAAGTTCTGCCCTGCTGGTCTCTACATGGCCTGGCTGGACACGCTGACCCGGGACCTGCCCCCCACTCTCTTGCTGCGCGGCAACCAGCAGAGTGTGCTGACCTACTTCTCCTAGGAGGCCAACACTGCTTGCGTCATACGGCCGCTGACGCAGTGTGTTTTGGTTCTGGTATCCAAGTGCTCGAAAAAGCCCGTATGCGCTCCGTCCCGTCCCGCAGCGGGAGAGTTGCAAAGGTTGCCATGGAAACACTTTCCACGTTAAACTTTGTATGACTGAACGTGGGCGTGTCGTGTAGCGTGGTGCAGTCCATGGGACAGTCTGTTCCTGGTGTCAGCAATAACGTCATGGATGTCAGAACTGACGTCATGGATGTCATAGAACTGACGTCTTGAATGACTGAATCAGCCATATTTACCTGGAGCTTTTGCAGTACAAGTGACGGGTCAGTTTGGAGCTCGGCGGTCTCGCAGTGAAGCAGATTGCTGGACATTCTGATGGAGCTGTGAAACATTGTTCGCAGATGCAAGGGGTGTAGAGAGTCACCTCCCTCATGACCTCCGACCTCAACACCTGTGCTACGACTTGGGAGACTATTTATTTCAGCCTTGACTCCAGGTATCGCTGGTGATGATAAAGTGCACATGCGCGGCGATTCAGTATTTGACGTCCTGGCCGGTTTGAGAATCTTGATCTTTACCACCATGTTGGTGCTTTGGCTGACACACCGTCTGTATGTTATTGCTATAGCCAGTCAGTGTAACCAGGAAAATCGCCAAAGGTTTTTTTTTGTTGTTTTTTAAAGCATTTCATGTTATGTCGCATTTCATCTTCTGGGCATCCCATCGAATGTCCGTGACCTCTTTATATCGCTATTTCAAGAAATGATAACACTTTTACCGGAAATTCTTCGTTGTTAAAAAACAACAACTGATGTCCGCACGTTTGATGAAACTTTGTCTGCCCTATTAGAATGAATGTTTTCCTCACGGTACCGTACAGTACTCAATGATGATCATGATGATAATGGTGATGAGCATGATGACGATGATTCTGGTCCTTTGTTCTTATGATTGTTGCCGTTGTTGTTTCCTGTCCTTTCTGCCATTCCTTTGGGCTCCTGCGTGTTTGATTAGTCTGTCCACGTCAGAACCGCGAAGCAGCTCGTAAGCTGCCGGGGACACAGTGTGTCACCGAAACCACCACACCACGCCCTGCAGTTTGACTCCGCTGTGTGCAGTTTCAAAGTGGTGCTGTGTGCTGTTTCAGAGTGGTAGACATAAATGAAAGGGGAATTACCCCTTTCATTCCTCTCCTTCCGCCCCCCAATTCCGCCCACCCCCGCCCCATCCCCACCCAGCCCCCTCCAAGCCACCCTCATTTGGACAAAAATACCATTTCTGTTTCCCAATCTTCTTTTTTTTTCAAGTTAAGTCAGCTGGAAGGTTTTCCCCTCCTTCCTGCAATATTTGTCTACGGAAAGGCCATGGAAAGCTGGGAAGATGGAACGAACATTGCTAAGGGACTCAAACCTCAGTTGAATCAGGCAAGTCAGTCATCCATCAGTCAACCTACTAATCAGTCTGTTATAAGTTAGACACTAAATCAAAAGATGCAAGGCGATCAATGACACAGCTGAACAATGACTGCAGTCGAAACCCGCCAGCCGCTACTGAAGCAAGAGGATTGTATACTGAAAATAAAATCAGTGGAGCACTTTAACCCCTTCACTGCCCCAGCCTGTAAAATTTCCGGGCTGAAAGATGCACGGACACGCCTGCAAACAGTATATTTTCCTGTCCAGTAACTTCTACTTTCAATGCTTTGCGTTTTCGTGATTATCCTTTCACATGCCAATACGATAAAGAAAACAAAAGGGCTTAAGAGTTTAAAATTTCGCACTGTTATTGGTCGATTTCAAATGGCCCCTTGAAATGATATTGCTATGAGATTGCTATGATAGCAGTGAAGGGGTTAAAATAAAACCTCTGATTTTAAGTCAAGTTGATCTATTGTACCTTTCGGAGAAACGTGGGGTTTTGGGGGTGCAAAACCAGGTCCAAACACATAAAAGGTTAAAAAGAACGCTTATGACAATGCACCACGTGCGAATTTTCGGGATAAGCCCATTTTCTGAAGTGACGAAACAGCTGTTAAACGGTGAAAAATGATGTTGTAGGCTACTTATCCTCTTTTTGTTGTGGTGTGTTGGTGTCCAGTGTCTGAAAGAAACCAAAAGCGGATGGGTAGCCTACATTTTCATATTTGACCGTTTAACTGTTGTTTCGTATTAAGTAAGCGTTCTTTTTAATCTTTTATGTTTGGGTCTTATTTCAGAATGACTGTTAAGTCATCCTTGTTTCAGATTTTGTTGTTGTTGTTTGCTGTTTTTTGTTTTAGTTTTTTTGGTGACTAAAAGAGGTTTTGAGAAGATAAATTCCTGAAGACGGAAGCAAACAAATGTGCAGATTTTCGGCGTGTCTTGTCTTTTTTCAGCAGCAAACGGCACCAGCGAAGCACACGCCATCTTCCCGAGACCTAAAGTCCTCTCTCTCTCTCTCTCTTTGAGGGGGGGGGGGGGGTTCATGAAACTGAAATATCTGTTGCACAGCAAAGCAAAGTATTACCAGAATGTGTTGGTCGTTTTGTACTGTTTAGCTACACAATCAGTTTAGCTACACAACGAGATGTCTTAAGCCCGTTCTTAATTGGGCGAATGTTTCTTCGCGAACCTAGTTGGAAGTATTCGGCGAAGCTAGTTGGTTCTTAATTGGGCCAACTTTTCTTCGCGAACCTAGTTGGAAGTATTCGTCGAAGCTATATTCGGGGTCCAAAAGATTCGCTCAACATGATCTGGGAGCATTCGCCCTATTCGACGATCATTGCCTCTGATTGGCTGAGAGCAGAGCTCTCCTGTGGATGAAGAAAAAGAAAAAGAAAAATGGATGACGGTGTCGCTAGGTTTTCACTCGCTTCGGAGGGAATTTGTTTATTTGTTGACTTGTGGGAGGCGCAGCCTTGTCTCGGAGACCCAGAATGAGATAGTAGTTAGTTGAATTACCCTGTGAGGGATGATGAAAGTATATTGATTTGACATGACTTGACTTTAGCCTACATTTTCGATCATGCTGTCTGCTGCGCGTCTGCCGCAAGTTCGGGTCGAAGCTTGCATCTCATTACGAGCCAGTTGAGAACGAAGCAAAGTTTGGACTGTCCGAACCATATTCGGCGAACTAAAAGTTCAATTAAGAAACGAATCATAGTTCGTAGAAGTGTCCGAAGTATGTTCGGCGAACAAACATTCGCCCAGTTAAGAACGGGCTTTACGTCTTTTTCTTTTTCTTTGTTTTGTTTGTTCTACACCATGTCACTTTTGTTTTTGCTTTTTTGAGACACATTTTTGGTGTCTGTGGTCTTCATCTTTGTGAAGCCATTTCATAAAATGTCTTAAATGTTTTGTGTCATGTCATGACTAACGGCCCCGATGGTTTTTGTTGTTATTTTTGGTTTATAAATGCCCGCACGCTTTAAGCATCAAACGAAATGGTAGATTTCGTGGATTCACTAATATGTGACCAAAACACCGCCCTCGTCGTCAGTCATTCGGGACACGACAAAATGTTCGATATAAATATGTGTTATGAAGAACTGAGTTTGTGTTAAATGTGCATTATTTGTTTAACTCTGACTTTAAAGTCGTTTTGTTTTGTTGTAGCATTCCATGCCAGTGTGAGCGAAAACAGGACGATTGGTTTGCACACAGGCAGTTTCCTCACCTAGTGTCGTCACCTATGTATGCTTTTGGTTGTGTCCACACATAAATCTTCAGAACACAATTAGTTTAGGCTTTGTATAACCGACAGGGCAGGGGTGGAGGGCGGGGGGTGGGGGGTGGAGGGGGTGACACGGAAACTGTACATGACGCCATTTGCACTCGACTGATCTTGGTCAAGATCTTATATTAAGGGACACACTGAACCAGCTACTAGAGCCGTCTAAATACCCAGCGAGAACTAGCCAGCGGCCTATTATGCCTAGTTAAATAAACATCCTCCAAAGCCACATCCCTTTACCAAACAACAACAACAACAACGTTGGTTTGGATTATCGTTGAGTTGCGGTTGGTTGTCATTGTCACTTGAAAATGTGTACTCGATAATAATTCCAGGAGGATTGAAGCGCGCCAGTTAGAACTGACTCCACACAATCGGCCTCTCAGCCAGCGGAATGCAGTTGTCAGTTTGCACGTACCAGGTGGCCCCCAGAGTGTTCAGCTGGGCGACGCTACAACAACGAGGCCTGTATGCCTGATGCGTTTGGTCAGTTTGTTCCTAGGTCCCAGTGCCCATTCGGACAGCCTTCTGTCAGTTCAGCTTGTCTCGGTGAACGCCATGTTCACGCCATGTTCCCTTTTCGCTTTGCCTGAACCGGGCAAACTCCGCCACATGTCGCCTGGTAGGGAACCGCGGACGAAGAAGTGAAAGTCTCCTCTGTTGAGAACTGAGAGCCGGCGACGGTTCCGTCTCAGTGTAAGTGTGGGGTGGGTCAAGCTTTGACGTCACCCACTGCCGGCGTTTCCTTATTTCTCCACCTTCCCGCTGCGTCCTCGTCACTTCCCCCAGCCCTCTTCCAACGAAGTTAAGTGAGGCCTGGACTTCACAACGGCTTCTCATTCAGCCGGCTTAGTTTTTATGCAAAATTAAAATGAAATAAAATATCGGTTACTTTGCAAAGCAAATTAGTTATTATCGGTTACTTTGCAAAGCAAATTAGTTATGTACTAAAAATTCTGCAGAGATTTTGAAAAGTTAAAACAATCACAGACCATAACACCAAGTGGACCATTTGGACCTACCAATTATTTGGCACTGTGTGTACTTGTGCATTGATGACCCTTGTTCTGCCGGTTTGGCCCCGGCCCGTGACGTCACCTGTGCGGACAGGGCGTGCGGCCTGTGTGCGTAGCTAGACCGAGCTAGACCTCATGTAACTAGCGTCAGGGTGACTCTCAGCTCATGCTAGCTCATCAGTTTGACGCGGACTTCCAGGCTACATGCTGAGCCGTACGATCGGGCAATCTTCAAGCGTACGTAGCCAGTAGACAACGTGTATTATGGGGCGCAACTTTGCGTGACTGATATGCGAGTTGCTTCTCTTATGCCAGCAAAGCTCTCGCGCTTAACCTGTGCGACTGGGCCCATAAGGGTTTGGGCCATTTCCACCTCTCTCTCTCTCTCTCTCTCTCTCTCTCTCTCTCTCTCTCTCTCCTCTTCCCTCTCTCTCTCTCTCTCTCTCTCCCCCCCCCTTTCTCTTTCTCTGTATGTGTGTCTATCTCACTGGGTGTTTCTCGCTCTCTGTCTAGTCTCAACTGTCTCAATATTTCTCAGTGTCTCTGCCCCCCTCCCCCCTTCCGTCAACGTCACTGCCGGTAATAGATAATCACATCTAAGAGTACGCAATAAACCATTTACATTTAAACACCTCGCGTTGTGTGTGTGTGTGTGTGTGTGTGTGTGTGTGTGTGTGTGTGTGTGTGTGTGTGTGTGTGTGTGTGCGGTGCGCGCGCGCGCGCCAGGTAAAAGGTAAAATAAGACAATATTGTCCGTAAAAGGAAACTTACTTTGAAATACACCATCAATGTAACATGTGAATCAACAAAACTGCTCGGGAAAACAAAAAAGAAAAACAATGTGACAATTCGTCATGGTGCCAGAGACCAGACTGACAATATGACAGTTTTGCGCAGCGACAGACAAGACTGATAAATGACAACTCTTCACGGTGACAAACACATGACGGTGACGGGCTGTCAGTTGAGTGTCTTCGAATCATTCTCACGAATCATTCTCACGAATCATTCTCCACAACAAGTCTCAGAGGAGAGCAAGCCGAATGACTGAAACAGACCAGGATGACTGCACTTTCCCACGTAACCTGATAGACTTTCCGACTGGCAGCTCCGGAAGGCGTTAACCCTTTAAGCCCAGGCGGCTTGACAGGGGCCAAGACTAAGCCACTTCGTCTTCACGCCGACCCGGTCGCGCGACTGCAATAACTCTATCCGGCTCTGTACAATATTGTGTTTGCAAATTAGTCCTCCCTAGTCCACGCGAGGAATAAACGGTGTGCGGGGGTAATAAAAATATCATTCACCGCTGCCACCTTGACTGGAAGGGGCGGGGAGTGGGGGGGGGGGGGGGGGGGGGACAAGGAGGGAGGGCAGGGGGTGACCCCTGAGAGTGTGTCACGGACTCAGAGAGAGAGAGAGTGTGTGTGCCGGTGTGTGTGTGTGTGTGTGGTGTGTTGTGTATGTGGTGTGTGTGTGTGTGGGTGCGTGTGTGTGTGTGTGGGGGGGGGGGGGTGTTTATGTGTATATGTGGTGTGTGTGTGCGTGCGTGCGTGCATGCGCGCGCGCGCGTGTGTGTGTTTGTGTGTGTGTGTGTGTGTGTGTGTGTGTGTGTGTGTGTGTGTGTGTGTGTGTGTTTGTGCATTCTACTAGACAATGACACATTAAACACAGCACCACTCAGATGACCTAATGACAGAAGATTTAATATGGCCCTTTTGATTCTGCCAGTTGCAACCGAAAGTGCCTCAAAACTGTATCACTGCCAGTACTAACCCTGCTGGTCGTTACATCGCACACAAGCCTGCATAGTTACTTAAGCAGAGCTGCTGGTTTCGCCACAACACGTCGTCTTACCGTCCGATGACTATAATTATGTGCTGTGCTGGTTTCGCCACAACTCCTCGTCTTACCGTCCGGTGACTATAATTATGTGCTGTGCTGGTTTCGCCACAACACCTCGTCTTACCGTCCGGTGACTATAATTATGTGCTGTGCTGAACTGTCGACTGTTTGGCTTACCCAGTGCGCCGCGCTGTCGTAACCTGATGATCCGCACGGTTGATCCGATACTGATGAAAACCAACTGTTTGTAATACATGCGAACCGAGCAGACCCTACAGACAGTCATGATAATTATAGCGACAATCTCTACGAACATTCATGATATAGCTACAATCTCTGCGAACATTCATGATATAGCTACAATCTCTGCGAACTTTGATGACTGAAGCAACTTTGTTTCCCTTCTAGTTCGAACACTCATGATATAACTATGTAACGTTATGTAACGTTAGGAGATAATCAGTCATGGCATAGCTACAAGCTTTTGCGAACAGCCATAATATAGCTACAATTTATGCGAACTGTCATGACATCTAGGGGCAGTCATGACAGATAGAAATAGCTGCAACCTCTACGGGCGGTCACGATATAGCTACAGTCTCTCTCTACAGTCACGATATAGCTACAGTCTCTTTCTACGGTTGCGATATAGCTACAGCCCCTGCAATCACGATATAGCTACAGTCTCCCCCGACAGTTGGTTTAAAATTTTGTTTATTCATTCATCGTAATCATAAGCTCAACAAATAAGTACAGGAAACACAAAAGCAATATGCTTATTTGAGTGTTACCTATAGATAAAATGATAATCACACAGACATTTACGATGGCAAGATGGCAAATTATTGTCAAAACGTCAGAGGCAACAAAACCAACAAAGACCAAAATGACAACAAAAAACAAACAAACAAACAAGCAAACAAAACAAAAAGCAAAACAACCACAACAAAACGGGAGGAGGGGGTGGGGGTTAAAAAAGCAAATAACTAACCGAATGGTCTAGTGATGTCATAATTATTGATCTGAGAGAGAGAGGGAGAGGATTAAAACGTGTACTTCTCCGCTTGTATCATAAACAAATTTTGGCAGACTTTTACAGATTTACAAGCGGTCGGTTTGGCGCAAAAAGTCGTGGACTATAGCAAATATTTTCTTATTAGTTTCTAAATGTAGCTGGTTGTTTCCAAACAGAAGTGTATTGATATTTCTTTCATTCTCATCTAGTTTATTAATGGTTTTATTTCTAATACTATTATAAAGGGGACAATGTAGTAGGAAATGCTCTGATGTTTCTGCTGTATATCCGCATGAACATATAGGGTCTTCTAACAGGTGGCGTCTGAATAAGTCATAATTTAAATCGCTAATAGCAAGTCGAAGTCTACAATGCTTAACTTGTTCCTTTCTAGAACCAAAATAATAATATATAGGAACCACAGTGTCATTCGTTGACAAATATTTTTTCAGCAGACTAATTGAAGGATTTGTTTGTATAGTTTGAGGTAATGTGTTCCACAGTTGGGTAGTTGACGGAATGAATGAATTTGCATATAGTTCTGTTTTGTGAGCGGGAATGACTCTTTCATGTGGTCGTCTGCGATGATACGGGTTTGTTGTTGAAACTAGAGGTGGTACTAAGTTCGATAGGTATCCGGGGCATTGGTAATTAATCATTTTGTGAAACATTAATAGCTTGTGACGTTTTCGTCTTTCTTTTAGTGTGCAAAATCCAGATTCTTTATACAACTTTTCGTGGCTTGTTCCTCTAACAGCTCCTAAAATAATTCTTATAGCTTCCAAATGCAGGTTTTCGAGCATGTTTGAAAATGTTCCAGTACAATTATCCCAAACAATGTCGGCGTAGTCAAACTGTGGCAATATAAAGGATTTGTACATAGTATCCAAGGCTTTTCTGCATAACTTGTACTTAAAGGAACGTAAACATGAAATAAGAAGGGTTACTTTTCTAATAATACTGTTCATATGTTTTTCCCATTTGCAGTTACTTTGAAAAATCAGACCTAAGTGTTTGTGACATTCCTTGTCTTCGAGAACAATATTTCCAAATGACAGTGGGTAAACTGGATGGTTGTCTTTCTTAAATGTTAACAATTCAGTTTTTTCTTCATTAAAACTAACTTTCCATCGTTTCGCCCAGCTGTTAATTTTTTCCAAGTCAGAATTTAAAATTGCTGCTCTTCTGTCGGGGTCTTTCAATGCAAGTGACACACTTGTGTCATCCGCAAAAAGATTTATAACAGATTCAATATTTTTGGTTATGTCGTTTATATATATGAGAAATAACAAGACCCCTGTGGAACTCCAGAAGGTACTGTTTTGTATTCAGACTTTTTATCTTTTATAACAACGGCTTGTTTGCGATTTTGTAAATAGTTTTGAAACCATAATGCCAAATTGCCTCTTATACCAACAGCTTCTATTTTTTTTCAATAATCCCTTGTGCCACACTCGATCGAAGGCTTTGGAAATGTCGAAAAAAATGGATTGTGTAGTTATTCCTTGATCGAATGATGTACATAGGTCATGATATATTGATGTGAGTTGGTTAACTGTCGAGTCTCCTGGCATAAATCCTGACTGGGATGGAGTAATAATATTATTAACCTTTAAATAATTCAACACACGGCTGTGAACACATCGTTCTAAGACCTTGCCTACACAACTCAACAGATGATGATGATGATGAAGTGATGCTTTATGTCCTCAGATGTCAGTTGACATATTAGGGACAAGTTGTGACCAATGCCGAAGCACGGTGCAATAAATCTTTACGTCCACGGAAACCAGAAGGCTCGTTAGGACGGACAGTCCAGGACGTCCACCTCGACTCTCACACAGCTCCTGAACCATGAACTCAATAGCGAAATAGGATGATAATTATTACACAGATTTTCGGGTCCTTTTTTATGTAGTGGTGTTACATGAGCAATCTTCCAAATGTTTGGAAAGATACCTTCATTCAAACAGCGGTTAAATAGGATGGTTAAGGGTTCTGTAATAATGTCAACTGTAGCTATCAGCAATTTGTTATGAATCATATCGGGCCCTGTTGCCTTTGATTTGTCTAATTTTTTATTACACTATGTATGTCAGCGTGCGTAAGAATAATATCAGTAATTTCAGAGTCAGTGTAATTTCAGAGTCATTTGGAGTATTTTCGTTTGGATTGTCTAAAATCGATTGTTGAATAAAATAATCATTCAATGCGTTGACCTTGTCTTCGCTGGAAGAAGACAGTTACTATTATAGCTACACGCAGTCCCTCCAGACAGTCACGATAGAGTTACGGTTCCTCTCCACAGTCACAATAATAGCTACAGTCTCTCCTGGCAGTCACGATATAGCTACAGTTTCTTATCACAATCACGATATAGTTACAGTCTTTCGAAAATCACGAAATAGCTAGTCACTCCCGACAGTCACGATATAGCTACAGTCTCTACTGACAGTCACCATATAGCTACAGTCTCTACTGACAGTCACCATATAGCTACAGTCTCTGCCTACAGTCACGATATAGCTACAGTCTCTACCGACAGTCACGATATAGCTACAGTCTCTGCCTACAGTCACGAAATAGCTACAGTCTCTGCCGACAGTCACAATATGCACAGCTGTCTGCGGACGTTGACAGACAGTCAGCACACTCTCTACAGACTGTCGCGGCCTCGCTACCG
>JABMCL010000743.1:92500-95000 GCA_018857735.1 Alviniconcha marisindica
ACACATCATAAAATAAGATAAGATAAAAAATATATAAAAACTGAAAGACTGAACACAGTTTGGTTCTTTGACTGTCGCTAACACACTGATCAATTGCTAAAAGAGCTTATTGCTTGAGGGTAAAAACTGTTCTGAAATCTAGAGGTTCTCTAGCTTTCATGGCCCTGTATCTGCGTCCAGAGGGAAGGGACTGGCAGAGGTGGTTGGCTGGATGCGATGTGTCCTGGACTATGGCCATCACTTTGCGATCTGATCGCAGGGAGTGAATGGAGGCAATTGGTTTCATGTCACTGCCTATGATCTTAGAGGCTGTTCGGATCTCTAGTTGATCTTTGTCCTTTTGATACGCGCTGCTGTACCAGACAGTGATGGAAAAAGTAAGGATACTCTCAATTGCAGCGCGGTAGAAGTGAGTCAGTATGGAATGACTGACTTTGAATTTCTTTAGCTGTCTCAGGAAGAAAAGCCGCTGGTGGGCTTTCTTGATGGCGGAGCTAATATTCTCGTCCCATTTTAGGTCTGAGGAGATGGTTGTGCCAAGAAATGTGAATGTTTTTACTTCTTCAACTACCTCGCCAGCGGTGAGTGGTACAAGAGACGTTTTCTTCTTCCTAAAATCAAACATCATTGGCATTTCTTTTGTTTTGGACACATTTAACTCCATGTCATTCTCAGAGCACCAGCCAGCCAACCTCTCAACTTCACCCTGGTAGGCTGACTCATCAGAGTTGTGGATCAGACCTTCCAGTGTAGTGTCATCTGAAAACTTATTCATGACAACAGACGGCTCTGATGACACGCTGTCATTTGTGAACAATGAGAACAGCAGAGGTGAGAGTACACACCCCTGGGGGGCACCGACGTTGAGGGTGATCTCCTTAAAGGTCTGCTTGCCAATTCTCACTGATTGGGGCCTGTCCTGGAGGAAGTCAAGAATCCATATGCATTGAAAACTCTCGACGCCCATGTGGATCAGTTTGTCAAACAGCTTCCGTGGAATGATTGTGTTGAACGCTAAATTGAAATCCACGAACAACACCCTGGCATATGTGCCGGAGGTCTCGAGGTGCTGCAGTATGCGATGCAGAGCAAGCGCGACAGCATCATCAACGGATCTGTTGGCCCGGTAGGCGAACTGGTGCGGGTCCAGCTGATGATCAGTGATTGCCTTGAGGGACCTGAGAACCAGGCGCTCGAACACTTTCATGACCACTGAGGTCAGAGCGACCGGTCGATAGTCGTTCAGGCGTGCTATGCTGGGCTTTTTGGGAACAGGCACCATGGTACAGGTCTTGAGGCATCGTGGGACGTGGCATTGCTCCAGCGACTTGTTGAATAGAGCAGCGAACACTGGAGCCAGCTGGTCTGCACACGACCTCAGGGTGGCAGGGGATACATTGTCAGGGCCTGTGGCTTTCCTGGGGTTCTGGTTCCGGAAAAGGCTTCTGACCTCACTCTCCTGTCTGATGAATGGCGGTCCCTGTGGCCCTGGCACAGCGTCAGACCACAGGCGAAGACCAGGTAGTGGTCAGGAAGGGGGGGGGGGGGTGTCAGGAGACGGCTGATTACGAGCAGCAGCAGAGGGTCCGGTTGGAGGTGCTTGAGGTGACAGTTGATGACCAGAAGCGGGTCCGGTGGGAGGGGGGGTAGGGGCTGGAGGCGACAGCTGATGACCAGCGGCAGAGGCGGGTCCGGTGGGAGGGGGGTAGGGGCCGGAGGCAACAGCTGATGACCAGCGGCAGAGGCGGGTCCGGTGGGAGGGAGGTCCGACAGTGGGAGCTGGAGTCAGCAAGGAGGGAGGTTGAAGGTGAAGAGGCTCCGCAGCAGGAGAGTACTGCCTGTCAAAACGGGCGTAGAACTCGAGTCAGCTGGTCTGGAAGCGTCGGGTCGCTGCTGGCAGTAGCCGATTTCGCCTTGTACTGCGTGATGGTCTGTAGGCCTTGCCACACAGCGTGAGTGTTGTTGGAGGCGAACTGATCCTCCAGCTTGTCCTTGTACTTCGCTTTGGCCCTGGCAATCGCCCTGCGCGCGTCGTACTTAGCCCTCCGGAACTCCTCGTCATCGCCACTCCTGAAGGCAGCGTCCTTAGCCACGAGCTTGTTTTTCACCCCTTTCGTGAACCACGGCTTGTCGTTAGCGTACACATTTTTGTCCATGTGGGAATGCACGATTCCACACAGAAACTTACGTAGACTTTCACAGTGTCAGTGTATTCGTCGAGATCAGTACATGCGTGCTCAAAAGACCCAGGCACGGCCTGTAAGTGATGTACTGGGGTCCTATGACCCAGGCACGGCCTGTAAATGATGTACTGGGGGCGTACGACCCAGGCACGGCCTGTAAGTGACGTATAGGGATGTCGGCCAGTCAGTCAGTGATGTAGCTGCACCGGTCAGCCAGCACAAGATGTGTAAGAGATTGACTGACATTACGCAAACAAATGATGAGTAACGCATAAGGAACCCGAAGCAAACCAAACCTGTGCATAGGCCTCACTCAG